>VBVR01001111.1:1037-33165 GCA_011638315.1 Tetramorium parvispinum | reverse complement strand
CAAGTTTGAATTATGAGTTTATCATCTCGCGCATGCGCATAGACAAATTTGGTTCAGACAAGGATAGATAGAGAGATAGACAGAGAAATAGTTGGCGACATTTCTGCTGCATTGTTCAGGTATGCTATGCTCCTTCCAGGTATATATGTTCTAAGGCGAAAACTTGCAGCCCTAACCACAACCAATAGAGCGTCCTAGTTCACACCGAATATGTTTAGTACGCATCAAAATTTTTTTTTCTATCAAATAAAAATTTGGTCATTGGCTGAACTTTTAGCTAAAATAGAATATAATAGATTAGCTCCATCCCACCTTGCTACGCATCAGAGAACTTGATGCGTACCAAACTCATTCGGTGTGAACTAAGCCACGGAAGTAGCACGGATTGAATAATACCATATTTAGCGAAGAAAATCTAAAAATCTACATAAAAGTGTACGTAATCAATTAAATAGTTTGATTTTTATCGATTTCCAAAATAATCAATGAGACTAGAATATTTGAAACATTAATTTAGAAGTTAATTTGATTTACCACGTGGTTAAACTTGCATCTTACGCACGTGGTGCGTCCATGCATGTATCATTTCGCGTGCCGCTTGACTTCATTAAGTTAAAAGATGTTTTCTTTCCAGATGCCGTCCGTAACATCAAAAGATGCGGGAAAATTCGTGTATCCAGAACAACTTCATGAAAGACTTTGTAATTATCTTGCTAAAAAAGTAAGAAATATGAATGGAATAATTGGAATCTAATTTATAAGGATCCCTAGAAGCGCGCCAACTACAAGAAATCAGTAGAATCAAATTTAATTAAATATCTAACACAACTTATATAATATTATATTTATTTATTAAATTAATTTTTGTTGTTTAAAATTCTTATCTTTTATTTACCTCTTCTTTCTATAGGATTATAATTTATAAAAAGCTTGTTTTTTAATTTTATATTGTATTTTTTACCTTTTCTGATAAAAAAATTTAGCTTCAAGCTGATAAAAATAATTTTGCTTCAACATGTCACTGCGATTTGATATTGTACCTTGTAAAATTGTAGAACCAGCAAGATAAGTGTCCCAAAGTAAGTGGATATTCTAAAGACAGGAAATTTCAAGAAACTCCCTCCCGATGATACCAACTGGTATTATATCAGATGTGCAGCCCTGGTGCGTCACATTTACATCCGCAGCCCCATGGGAGTCGGCGCAGTTACAAAGATTTTTGGTGGATGCAAACGCAATAATATACTTGTCCCAGCCACTTCTATCGATCGGCAGGTAGCATCGCGTGCAAAGCACTCCAATAGGTCTATTCTATAGCTCATAACGACAGTTCGTTATCATTATATTAATTGCGCAGTATTTTTACTATATGAAAAAGCTACGCAACATTATAACGATAACGAACTATTGTTAAGAGTTACAGAATAGGCCTGCAGCAGAGACTGGAGCAGTTGAAGTTCGTCGAGAAGGGATTAAATGGATGTAAATTTATCGATCAAGCACGCAGGAACTTGGGTCGTATTGCTGCACAAGTTAAAGCTAAAACCACAAAACAGCTTAAGCTTCAAGAGCCAGTTGTGATTTAATATTATTTTTGTACTTACTTATTTTTTATTTTTCTGTAATAAAATTTAAAATGTAAAATTTCTTCCTTTTATTCATTAGATACCCGACTACATACAATTTTGTCGCTTTGATAAAATTGAGTAATATTCAAGAATTGAAAATTAAAAATTTGGATGTTTTACCTGAATAAAAATGGCAAAGAAAATAGAAAGAATAAATTAAGAAAATATTCCTTGTAGTATTACAATACAAATAAAAGGCATATACTTTTTTTAAATAAAATAATGTAATTAATCATTTATATAATTCTTGCATATGTTTGCATTTATACATAAGAAAAATTTCACTCTGACGTTCTCATACAATGGAACATGCCACACGTTTATTATTACAAATTACAAATTGATATAGAGTATTACGGGACAATGATCGCTGCCATAAACCTGTTTCCTTATAATGTTGTCGCACACTTTATTCTTGACCCGTTCTGATATCAAGAAGTAATCTAGTCGCCTATATGAAAGATGTATAAAAAATTTTAATAATTTTTTAAGTATATTCAATCATCGTGGTGTAAAACATTATTTATATTCATACATCATAGTTAGAAATGTAATAAAAATAACTTATGAACTTACCATCCAATATCCTTACTGCGTGCGTTGGCAAAATAAGACCAGAATGTATATGCACCCTCTGTTTCGGGATATAATGATCTGAACGTATCAACAAATCCGGCAGATAAAAAGTCGGTCATATCATCTCGTTCTTCTTTAGTAAATCCAGCATTTTTAGTATTTGTTTTGGGATTCTTTAAATCTGGAAATCAATAATAATAAGTTAATGTTCACGTTTCTATTGTTCCATTCATATTTACTAATTACTGATATTTTATATTTATAAAAAATTAAAATTAAATGAAACTAATACTGATAGTGTACCAATTTCTTGATGAGCTACATTCATGTCACCGCATATGATAACAGGCTTCTCTTGATCTAATTTCTCAACATGTTTCTTAAATATTTTATTCCACTCCAATCTTTTTGGTAGTGTCACCAACTTCTGTCCAGCATTTGGCACATCTGTTATATTATGTTCTATTATTAAATATCTAAGCAGTATTTGATGAAATTAGAAATATGCATTATTTCTTACATTATAAAGATAAATTATATACTATTAAAAATCATATTAATATTATATGGCGACTTGAATAGTCTAATTTTTGTGATTATACAATATTAAGTATTTAAATAATGGAAATTTATCTTAAAAGATAATGAAATATAACTTACAAACATTAATCATGAAAAATTCTGGGAACTCCACCGTGATTATTCTACCTTCGCTATCAAAAGTAGAATTATTTAAACCATACTTCACAGAAATCGGTTTTTCCTTGCTGAACAAAGCGACTCCACAATAACCTGGCTTCTTACCTATCGGAGCATATTTATTAATTACGTGATTTGCGTGTGTAACACAAATTTTTCTTTAATATATCTTACTGTCAAGAAAATAGTGATGATATCCTGGCAATTTGACATCATCTGGCATCTTGTCCTTGTCACATTTTGTTTCTTGCAAAGCGATTATATCTGCATCTTCTTTGGTAATATAGTCGATTCCATTTTTCTGATTAAACACAACATATAAAAGAATTGTTACAAGTACAGTACATTAATTAACAAGTGTATATTTTGACAGTAAATGTACTTTGATGACAGCCCGGATCCCAGAAACATTCCAAGTACAGATCTTCAGATTATACTTCTTTCCTTCCTCGTTTAACTTTGCACATTCAAAATTTATCTCGTTCAAGTTGGTATCCGTCTTGTTCAGCATCTGCTTGGGTTCATTCTTCGCCTTCTTCGAGCTAGACGACTCACTTTTGTCGGCGCTTCTTAATCCCTTCGAATCAGTTTTCATTTTCTTTGGAGCAGGTTCATCGTTTGTATCATTTACACGCTTTTTATTTGAAGCACCATTTTCATCTAATTTTTCTGCTTTCTTACCAGGTTTAGCTTTGGGAGAATCAACCTAATTTCAAGGAAAAATTGATATATAGCCTGCTGCTTAATATAGACAGCTATAAATACATAACTATCTGGATGGACAATTAAACTTGTAAAAACTTTTCACAATTATGTTACGCTTCACATTCAAGAGAACACTTTCTATACTTTAATAAGTTTATAATTGGAGGATTAATTCATTTATTAATACAGTCACATACATAAATATTAAATACAATGTACTTGAGTACATAATTAATCTTGCATATATTAATTTTTCATACCTTTGCTTTTGCAGCTCGCTTTGTTCGTGGCATGCTGAAACCTTGCTCTTTGTGAGGAGAGAAAACTGAGGAAGATATATAAACAGTATTAATATTCAATGGCTGTCAAATTATAGCGACGCTTCGAAATAATCATTCAACTCGATAAAATCAATACTGCAAGTGGAACACGCCAGTTTTGTACAGTTATTTACAACAATGAGCACGTCTGTGATTTGTCTGTATGACTGAAAGTTCAATCTGCGGAGTCTCTCGGCTCCGTCGTCGAGACTAATAAACGTGAAATTGTTACTGCGTCGCAGGCAACATTATTATTATAGAAATTTCATTATCTGTCGTCGATCGATAAATACATAGCCTAGTCTAACGGCGTCTAACCGGGCCTAACCGATTCTACCGGTCTTTCGGCTCGCCACCTGACCTGATCTGACCTAATCGGATCGCGATCGAGAGGACGACGTGGGCGCGACGTCGGGCTCGCTAATTTATTATATTCCTCTTTTTACAGACCTGAACAGTTCCTGGGCGCGTTACCGGAATGGACGCAACGACGCAACTCAGCCTGCACAACTTCAAATTTAGTGCCATCCAGGATTACGTATCGTAGGGGGCAACAGGGGGGTCCAAACTCCCCTCCTGGAAAACAATTTTCAGCGCCACTGTTGCTGACCGTTGCTCACATCCTTAAGATAGAAAGAGATATTTGTATTTTGTATATGTACATTGTATCAAAATTAATCTCGTTCCTCTTTACTAGTATTCGTATCTCTTTTTGTTTATGTAAACAATTCTTTAGAAAAGATGTAAATACGTATATAATGCAAAACCATTATTTTCAGATGATGTTTCTAATATCCTTTATTTCTTTAAATATTTTATACTTTACTTTTCTTCTACATTTCATTTAATATCCTATTTTGAATGTTTTATATTAATTATTTAAGAGATAATTAACTTGCCTATATAAATCGAGTTTTCAAGATGCTATAAATCAAGGTGACTATCCACCTTGCTATAAACAAAACTTCTCTGGATGTGTCATTTACTCGGTAGTACGAATCAACTTCCTCTCACAATCTAAGATAAATTGAGATATTGAAGATAGCATTTTGTAGATTGACTGACGCAGGTTTTATGAATTTAAATGTAACAGCATATATTTTACAGGAGATTCACAGGAATAGGGATGTTATTGTCGAGTTGTCTTTTCAGAAGATTCATATAATTATTTTAGAATTATTGTGGCGACAGTAATCTATCTGGCATTAATTTATTAGACATACCTTTCCTTCCGTTAATATACCTGAAATGTATCTAACTCATTCCAACTCAATCCTGTTAACGACAAATTAATTTACAAATTGTGACATACGTTGAAAAAGTGATATACAGTAAGAATCGATTGCCAACATGTTGAATATGAATAATTGTAGGGTATGCTCAAAGTAAGCTTCGCTTCAATAATGCCAAAATTTTGAATGTACGCCATACGGAATAATCGTACAAAAATACCTTCCTGGGCCTAGATCTGTAATATTTTCAGTAATAGTTTATTGTAAATCAAGTATATATAAAATAAACTTATAAAGATTGTGTACACCTAATTATACGATAACGCGTCAGAAACACCTGATTCTTCGTCGTTCGCGACGACGATGATCTTCGGTATCCTCGAAGAGATTTTTTTAAAGTTCGCAAGGCAATCGCAATGATAAAACTGTGACACGAAATAGGACGTTAACAAGAATGCATAAAACGTCACTTAAAAAGGAATGTATCTTAAACGTCCGAATTAAACGAACTGAACTTCCTGGAATCCTCGATATCACCGCGATATCGCGGCGATGATATCAAGGAGCCATGAAAACGCAACATAACTTACAACATCTAAAATACGTTATTCGTAGTTTTTGGAGTAATCGAATAATGCTCCTGATGTGTTTACTATAATTACATTGTAACGTCACGAGTGAAATGTACAGTTAATTTAAAATATAAATCATATAGTACAAATTGCGCAATCGAATTTCTATTACCGCTAGACGCCGCAAAGATTCACATGACTGTGAACGAATATATCGTTTGCGCTCGACATCGTGTCCTACCGTCAATCCTGGATTTGGAGCCCGAGCAGCTCGTGAATAAAATCTGTCGCGGATTGTTCGTAAATAATTGTTGTAAAACAAAGCACTTGTACAGGCACGTTCAGTGTAAGTACTAATATCAATAGCCTCGCGTAACAAACACCTCAACGTTGTACGTCTGCAATTATGCAATAGAAAAGTCCTCAAGGCTAATTAACAGCCGAAAATCGACACTGTGCAGTGTATGTGTGTATATATGTATATATATATATATCCGCTTCACTCGTTTCACCCTGTATAACGTATAAACAGAATTCTCTCACACATAATACGAGGCACATGCTGTGATATAATTTTGAATCTGTCCACTTCCAGCAGCGTGATCCAAACGATCTCTTATTTCTCGGGCTCGTCGGGATGTTCTGTTTTGATATGATGGGTAAATGTGTACTGCGTCGTGAAGCGTATCTTGCAGTAAGGGCACTGATATGGCATTACGGGATGTGCGGATCTCAAATGCGCTATGGCGAGTTCCCTCGACACAAACGGCGATTGGCATACACCGCATCGAAACCTAAAAATAAGTTTGTCGCACAGAATTAGACTTTTCAGAATGAGACGCAAAACTTTTCGAGCCTTGAAACGTCTCTTTACCCGGTGTTGTTTTTAATGAGAGTCCGTTTGAGAGGCGGTGACGGTACGCTCTGCTCGTTAATTTCAACCTTTGGCTCGATAGGAGATACGTTGTACTCCAACTCCGGACTCAATTTTGGCATCGGTTCGTCATCCGCTTCGACTTTAATCTCGTGTACCTGCGTCTAGAAGTATGCCAAATAATGTATGCCGTTATTGCGGATATGCGATTGAAATCGTGTGCGGTGTCATCCGTTAACATACCGTACTACCGCGCATGTACTCCGCGTGCATTTTCATGTGAGCGTTTCGTGACTGTGAGCTTCCGAAAGTCGCGTCACACTTGGAACACTTGTACGTCTTGTTGCCAACGTGCGGCGACGCCTTCTTCCGAGACTTCGCGGCGACTTTCTTTCCAAACAGTGCCTCGCCCGTGCATTGGTGGGCGAGCAGCAATACTTCTTTGAAAAAGAGTTTATTACACTTCGCACAGTGATAGGTTTTATCCACCATGTGCGTCTTTTGATGCGCCTTATCCGTGAATGATTTGTTGCAAACAGCAGATGTATACAGTGATGCATTATCGAGCGTTAGGCGTTTATGACAAGCCTACCGATCAGGGGGTAGCTCGTGTTTAAAAAATGCAACGATAATGGTAAATAATATGTAACAACAATCTTGCTGGAAGTCTTACCTCGTGCTTTAACAACTGCGATTGTTCTTTAAACGATTTTTTACAAATTTGACACATGTAACTTTTGTGAGTATAATTATCCGAGTGCGTCTGAAGGTGCGTTAACATTGTCGTGTGGTCGTTGAACCATTGTAAGCAAATGCCGCATCTTGCCACGTTTTTATGTCCACCAGAAATGCGTTTTGTTAGGGATTCGTCATCTACCGGGATGTCATTTTTCTCTATTATCTGTAAGTGAGAAATTTAAATCATAATTTAAATAAAAAATTAAAGTCATAACGACAAATTCAGTAAGTCTGAAACGAGTACTCAGAAATAAATTTAAGGTAATAAATACAAAAGAATTCATAAATATAAATTGTAGTAGTGTGATTCAAGCAAATAATAATTCATAATCAAGTAGACAGAGATTAGACAAACCTCGGAGTAAGATCTCTTAACACGAGTTTTAGCTTCTCTTGCTTCTCTCGCTTCCCTCTCATCATTTAAGGCCTCTTCCTGCTCGACTGCCGACAAAGCTGATGACATCGTTGGTTGTTCCTTATGCTCGGATATTCTGTGCCCAGCCAGGCTTATAAAAAGTCCAAATGATCGGCCGCAAATGTCGCATTTGTGCTTTTTCGGTTGATGAGTGCGCATGTGATTCGATAATGCGCTCTGCTGCGTACAAGTCTATCGCAGACAATACAAAAATCATAGAAAACCATGTGGACTATGTAGGATTTCCATATAAAAATGTAAATGTGACTTTATACCTTCCCGCAAGTAGGACACTTGAGAGCCTTTATGTTTTCGTAGTATTGCTCATCTCGTTTAATCTCTCTCGATCGTTCCGCTATTTTTGTCACTATGGATTCCGAAGATGGTGTCTGCGACACCATCAAGCTTGTCTGATGTAACTGAACGTGGCTTTGATAAGATTCTACTGTAGGGAAGAATCTAAAAACACAAATACATGCGTACATGTTCAAATATTGAACACTCTTTAAAACAAATATTTTTTTCTTAACTCTTTGTTGCGCGCATCAAAATTTCAGACGTGAGTAATCAAGTAAGATGTAGAAAACAACCCATTCATAAAAGAAAAAAAAAAAAAGAAAATCAGTTTCTTAGTATCATTTTTTACACATTTGTAAATAGAAAAATTAAGTTTTATTAATTTTTGTTTTTAAATAATTAAAAATACTTGAAAAAGCAGCATTGAAAAATTTTACATGCAATAGAAAAATAAGGTATCTGAGGTGTTGTGTACACCCCGCGCGCGCAGTGATTAAGTTCATAAATTACCTATTGCATAATGAGCACCAGGTGTTGCTTCCGATCTCGATCGATTCAGCCCGATGATCGCGTCTGTGCTGTCTCAACATTTCCCAGCTTACGAACTGCCGCTCGCACTGATCACAATCATTCAAGCTTCCCGCGAAATCCAGCTCGATCTTCAAGTGATTATTGGCCTCGTGTTTGGCTAAGCTCTCGACGGAATCGAAAGATATGGAACACTTTCTACAGGTATATACACGCGGGCAGTGCAACTGCATGTGCTTCATTAGAATGTCCTTCGTCCTGGAAATTAAAAATTCTTGTTGCCGACGCATCACAAAAGCGTTGTTGCGGAGTACTCACTTGTAGTAGCTGTTGCAGGGTGCGCACCACCATTCGGAAGTTAACTTCATTTTAGATTGCAGTTTCTGGTGATTGTTCATCGTCAGATTACCGGTCAGCACTTGTTCCAGAATACTCGTTCGTTTTTCTTCCCTTTTAGTCTGGTAGTCCAGCTTAGGAGCTCTCGCTCCCTCCATGTCAGGTATAAGAACGCACTCTGCTTTTGTTTGTATGTCCATGGCAAACAGCTCCGACAGTTTGCGCTTTTTGTTCGGTTCGCATACGGCGGTTTCGGCGCTCAAAATCGGGTCCATATTCATCTCCTTGATTTCCACCTCGCACGGCAATTCGGATAACGTTTCCATGCAAGTACCGTGAAGGTGATCCTGGTTGGCTTGATTGATCGGCATCGCTGAGTCGTCAAAGGGCAGGGCAGCTGATAAAGGAACTAACGGCGGTGGAGCTCTAGACTTCTCCTTGCAGAGTTGCACCTGGCGTTTGAAATAGCAACAGTTAAAGGGGGAATCCACTCTGCAAATCAGTTCTCTTTACGTTGGCTGGGTTCAGTAGAAAAAAAACAGCTTTGCAACTGTTGTAAAAATCGTGAATCTGATTGGCATATTGGATTCACTGTTAGATTCAGTCTAGATTAAGAGCATAAGCCAATTAGATTTTTACAACAATTGCAAAACAGCTTTTTCTGCTAAACGCAGTCAATCGCAATGATAAGAAGAGTGCACAGTAAATATCAAGTAACATTGCATCAATTATAATATCCCACCCAACGATACAATGTACCCTATATTATACATACAACAAGTGTTATGTCATATTTATATTGTTGAATGGAAAATTATAATGGGTTTGTTTTTTATTCATGAACTGGCTGAACTAGTTAAGACTATCTTTCTCCTTCCAACGTGAAAAGAAAGAGATGAATTCTGAACTAGTTCAGCCAGTTCAGGAATAAAAAACAAATCTATTACTCACTCAACAATATAAATATAATATGTCGCGCACAAGCTGTACAGTGACATTGTTGAGTGGAAAATTGTAACATTGATTTGTTGATGTTTGCTGAGGTGTGATTCAGTCCCTTGAGATGGATGATTCATTAGACAAACCTGGCAGGGATCCGACGAGTTCCTCATCGCATCGAGGAATCTCTGGGCGGGCTCCGTTTGCTTGAACCTCAGCAGCACGGTGTGCATGCTCCTGTAGACGTTGAGACAGTGCTCCCTGAACTCATATGCGTCATCTAACCTGGCCGCGCAGAACTGGCAGATCTGCTTCGGCAGCGGATCAGTCTCGTACACGAGGACGGGCAGGAGGGCGCGCAGCTTCTGCACCACCATGCGCTGCAGGCCCTCGTCGCCGAAGATGGGCAGCATCTCGTTCCGCTCCTCCGAGCACAGCCGGCAGACCTTGTCCCACTTGCTGCCCACGGCCATCGCGTAGAGATTCGCGACATTCGCGTTCATCGCGCGGGGGAGGAGGGCAGGGAGGCACGGGGAGAGAGAGAGTGAGCGAAGGAGCGCCGCTGGCCAAGACTCTAACTCTGACTCCTACTGAATTTAGGTTAGCCGACGGACCGCGCCGTGCGCGACGCTGGCACGACGGCCGGGGCGCGCTGGCGCGGGCATGCCCTGGCTGGGTCCGCCGGGAACCTTACCGAAGAAGAACCGCTCCGCGCTTCAATCGAGACGGCGACTTCGCTTTCACCTTCTCGCGCGGAACCCTCCCGAGGAGACTCTTCTCTGCTCTTCTCGGCGCGGAGCGCACGTCGAGCTGCGAACCGGTTCCACCCGCGTGGTGTAGGGACGCGCGCGTGCGCGCGCGAGCACGTTCACCGACGTCCCGCCCCGGGAGGCGACGTGGACAGGGTGCTGCTGCCACTGGTGTCGTAGCGCTCGCGGACTCTCGCGGCCCGTTCGCATCAGGGCTCGCCATGCGCCATGCGGACGCCACTCCACGCCACTCTTCTTCAGCTCTCCTTCCTTCTCACTCTCGCTTTCTCTCTCTCTCTCTCTTCCCTCGACGCCGCTCGACTCGTCGACCACGCGGCTAAATGGGACGCCTTCAGCCTCGCGATAGCCGTTTTCGGATCGTGACGTCAACGGCGACGGTCGAGACGGAATCTCGATTTTCCTGACGGGGCCGGCGGTTCACCGGAAAGCCCGCAGCCGCCATCTACGACCTAGGATGTGACCTTCACCCAATATCTTCTTCCGGGATCCCGGCGGCTCCCGCGAAGCGGCGGCGGACTACTTTCGCTTATCACGCTAAATCGATCTCGAGATTTTGTTGTTTTCGTCGTTAGAATTTTCCCAGCCAGCGAGACTCGTCGCACCTCTTCGGGAGAATTTTCTCGCCGCCGACGCGTGGCTGTTGAAGATCTTTTCTACCTCATAGCTTCATTCGGTTCCGCGAGATTTCGAAAGTAATCGCTGATAAGTCAAAGCTGTGATTTGAGGGATGCAATTAAGGGAAGAACAGTTTAATGTATTCTTTTTAGCTTTTTAGCTGAGCTTACTGTTCAGTTTTCTTTCTTTTTTTCTTCATAGTGAAGAGAAAAGATGAACGTTGCGACAAATTCAGCTAAAAAGAACAAATCTTAGATGTAATTTTACATTATTGCTTTTTACAATAGCTGCTGCTTTTAGTGAAGCTTACTTCACTATTGATTGACTGAGCTTCTTTTTTTGAATTGTAATCTTTATTTCTTTCAACGTAACGCATAACAGATTAATGGTAAAAGCGGGTGCACTGCTTATAATCGCAGTGATTTACAGTATCTGTCAAATGTTTGTTACATAAAAACGACACAACTTCGACAAAGATACATAATACTTCTTCAACATGTTTTACCATCCGTTAGTTTGTGAGCCAAGATGTTTTTATAATTATATTATCCTAACACTCACAAACCGGTCAGATAAGTATTTCATAAAAAAAAAGATTAATTCGTAGAAAAATTTAAGAAATAAACATTACTAAAATCGTATCACCGACGTTTTGTATAACTGACGTGTATAATATATATGTATATATATATAAATATACATAACTAGATTAACATTTTCTTTTATGTTCAATAAACAACAGATCCTTGCACAAGCCCTTGCTAAAGCAGTTAGAATGAATTTATTTTGTACTACCAGCGGTTTAGCGCCAAGTAGTAATTAATACTGCTTTACATAATTATCTTTTGAGAATTAATTACAGTCTCGAAATAATGGCGACGTAAAATACAAATAAACTCAATCTATCAAGCTAGCGTATTCAATAATTTGACACTACATTACTGTATTATATATGCGACTTGCAGACTCGTACGCTTTCAAAATGCTGCATATAAAAAAATAAATCCGCTGTATAAGCTGTCGATTTTTTCTTTTATATTAGATACATACAAGTCGCGAGATATATAGAATTTATAACATAAATTTATAACGTTGATATCATATATATATAGATATATGAATACATATAATACATGTTATAAATTTATGGTATAAATTTTATAAATTTTATATATATATATATCTCAGTAAACACTTTATTGACATGACCGCCTATTATTGACAAAGAATATCTACCAATGTGATTCTGTCATCTCTCATTGGTTCGTTATTTTATTGATTGAAAAATTGAAGGAAAAAGAATTTCTAAATTAAAAGAATTACTTTAATTGAAAAGAAAAGATCTTTTAGCAATACATAAGTTCATTTGCGAAACGTAGTAACAATATGCGTCCTAACGGACATCACAACTTTAAAACTTTTATTGAGCAAAATAGACACAACGTACATTTTTCGTTATATATTCCAATATTATCTTCGAGTTCTTATTCTTGTGTGCAGAAGCTTGTACCAGCATGTCGTACGGGTTGAGTAGATATTCTTAGTATTAGATTTTTTTTCAGTTTATATCAAACTAATTTCTCATAAAAATATAATATCTTATTTCAAGCATGTGTTATTTATATGACGTATATATTATACTGCATTATGTAATAATCGATTTATCGGTTTACATAGCAAAGTCCATTCGTTAAAATAAAGAATGTCCGGCAATAATGATAACTTTATGTTAGACAACTAAGATAGAAGTTCATAAGTCTTCACGATATGTCTTCCTGATCCAGTAATCCGAATCGCAAAAAAGCGAACGAGGTGCTTCGATAGCGCAGCGAAAAGCAGATAATGCTTGCTGACATATGCGAGAACAATTGCAGCTATATCGTCGAAAACATAACTGGATCGTTCACTCCGGCTGTCTGGAATTTCACTGTGAAACCTCACGAACTTCCACATACTACAATCAATATTCGCGCACTTCGTGCGGGGCGTTAATTGAATTTTTATTTCTCCGTTCATCCATCTCATTGCCTCATTTCAGCATAGATTTCCTATTCAGATCTGTGGAGAAATCTCTTACAGTCTGTCACTTTAAATTGCGCGATAATATGCGAAGTTTAAAAAAGAGAAATATAACTATCGGAGGGAAAATTATGAAAGGTGTGTGTCAGAAAATATCGGGAAGACCTTGTTCTGTATAAATATTATGTTACACTATACACGCTCTATACGATTTTACAACAGCAGGCCAACGAGCGAGTTTAGCTTGCTATATTATACATGCTGATAACTATTCACAACCGAATGAGGAGACAAGTCGAAAGCTTAATCAAATAAAAATCAGTAACAGAAAATGTTAAATATTATTTTACATATTCCAGATTCTCAATTATAAAAAATTTCCCATTTTTTTAGAATTGTTAAAAAAAAATTAATATAGCTCTCGACATATCAATCTTTTGTCTTAACTTGTGCGACTAAACTTGTCCAAATAATTATTTGTTCTCAAATTTGTCGCATTAATACAGAATTCTTCTTTTTCTCTTTCTGTCTTTTCTTCTCTCTTTTCTTTATTTTCTTTATTTGTTAAGCAAACGCTTCGAGATATTTAATGGCAGAGAACAGAAGCAGTTTTCTGGATGCCTGTATTCCTAATTGTGCCACATTTATACAATGTAGTATTATTTACGTATAGACTTAAGTGCGGCGAAAATTTCCTCGATACCTTGTATATATTTTTTATAAATATATCAAAGGATAAAGCGTCTTAACAATATCTTTCTTCTCGATTAATGAACAAATATTACTTATACATTTTCACAATAGCATCCTTACTATCTCGTTGGCACGGCCGGCATTTTCTCAAGGAAGTCTTGCTCGATTACAGTCTCCAGTTGCGTATTATTTATCGGCACGTATGTGTCGCACGTGGCACGACTAAGACTTGAGAAGAAATGATGTAGATCTTGCAAAGAGCGAACATTATTCGACGTTAGTAGAAGCTCCCCCGGATTTCTTTTGGGCGGTGGACCTTCTGGCTTGAACTATAACAAAAAATCGGTTACAGAAAAAGATAAGAAAAGAAATATCTTTATTTGATATATAATAAGAGAACTACGCAAAGAAAAAAAAATTTATGTATAGCGCCAAATGTTGCACAATACCACTCGACACAAGAGCGCGCATTGGCTTAGTTGCAAAAACAAATGTATAGTACATGTTATAATTTCTCACGTTACTAAAATAAAATAAGTATTTCAGTACTGCTAACAGCGGTGTGACACCAAAGTTCCTGTGATTTTCATTTTCGTAACACATATATTAATTAAGCGTGATCTGAATAATACTGTTATCTGATAAAAATTTTTCTACTTCTCGAGAAAAATATAATTAAAATATACTAACAACAAAGGCTGAGTTGAGTAGAATTTTTTCGTAGCAATAGCAATATCCTTAAATGGAACCAATATAAGGGTCATAGTGACAATTGAGATTACTCATACGGTTTAATCAAAGCAGTGTACACCAAGTTTGTCGACAGTCTGTAAGAAGCGATCATAGCGATGGCCTGGCTGAAAATCTTATCTTATTACATTCTGTGCATCGTAATAGTTGTTACTGCACGTGAGTACTAAAGCAACGTGATTATTTGAAAAATAATTTCAATTTCTTCATCTCCCCTTTTTTTTTTAAAAAAAAAAGAACAAAATGTTTTCTCTCAATTTTCTTGTTGTTGTAAATCTTGAATATTTTATCTGTATACTTTCTTTGATTTATATAGGACAGATAAACATTTGTAATTTAAAAGTCTCAATAACTAGTCTCAATAACAATAAATAGTTGTTACTGCACGTGAGTACTAAAGCAACGTGATTATTTGAAAAATAATTTCAATTTCTTCATATCTCCCCCCTTTTTTTTAAAAAAAAAAAAGAACATAAAATGTTTTCTCTCAATTTTGTTGTTGTTGTAAATCTTAAATATTTTACCTGTATACTTTCTTTGATTTATATAGGATAGATAAACATTTGTAATTTAAAAGTCTCAATAACTTTGTAAAAAAAAAATCGATTTAATATTATACAATAAAATAAAATAGGAAATTTTAAAAATGTTTAGTTAGGAAAAATGTATTTTTTATCTATAAATATAATCCTGAAATATTTATGAACATAACTTTTTTGTTTATGGTAATCATATTATGAATGCTCTAAATGGCTTTTATGTAAGATAATTGATGTCAATTATAAACAAAGCAAAAATTAATGAAGAGATGGTTGTAATGGGAGACCTTTGGCCTTTCTTATCAAATTAATTTAATCAATTTTCTTCTAATACAAAAGTCATTTAATTTTTTATTCCGAGTTTAAAATAAATCTTTTAAATATTATGCAAATAAAAACATTGAAACGAGAAGGGATTCATGAAACATCGACATAATGATCTATTTCATCTTCTTACCTATTTAATTAAAAATAATTTCATTTATGCTTTATTGATGTGCGTATTTAATTAATGAATATTGCGCTAACTTAATTATTGCATTTATTACAGAGTACACGAGCGACTCCGAGTACAACGATTTTGATTTCTATGAAGATTTATCAACGGATCGCTCGAGAAGTTTTAATGAAGAATATAATAGTGTCGCGCAAGACGATTTTTATATAGCAAACGATTTTGACGACACAGAAAATCCTGGTTCAAACTTCGCCACTTTTGAACATAATATCGGTTCTTTTGAGAGAAGTCCTTTCGATAAGCAGTTTAACTGGTACAAACTGTCCGAGAAAGTTTACAGCTATACCAAGCATCGAATTCCCGGGTACGACTACGACGAATTCGGTTATATGACTTCCAAGAATGCACAGGAGTGCGATGACAGATCAGTTTGGACACATTGCCTCTGCCAATTCACGTGTTCGAAGCCGGATGTAGTAGATTGTTATACACCATGCAGAAGCGGATGTGAATGCAGAGAAGAATATGTTTTTGATGAAAAAACACAGAGGTGCCTGTTACCCGAGGAATGCTCGACGAAAGATTACAATTATTAAACTTTATATCGACATATATTTACGCTCTCAACATTCATCAAGCTACTCTTCTTCGCACTCTTTCTCTTGCGGGAAATAAAATCGAGAATTAATGTAATCGACAATTGTGATAAATAATTAATCATGTCACAAAAGCATCAATCATAAATCGTAACTCACCTTACTATCCATTAATTTCGCTATTCTTGTAATATGCGGCACAAAGTCTGAGGATAAATTATTGTTGTCCGTGCAGCCTGCCGCTGCGTCTCCGACAAACGCCCATTTATACCTATTAAAGTGAAACAATAGAGATTATCTCGTAACGAAATAGTGCTTCAAAATCCATGTCTCTTCGCTTACATCTGAAACTGTGGTAATCTATGCGCGGGCAACAGCAATGCGAGATCTAGCAGCTTGGCAGCAGCCAGCTGCAGTTGCAACCAGTGAGGATGTCCGTGTGCCTGAAGTCCATTGCTGGCATTGACAGCCCACGATGAGTCCAGAGCCGACAGCAGTTTGATGTGCGAGCTGTATGCAAAGAAATGCAAATTCTGTATTATGTAGATCACTGACGAACAATGGCGTGCAAAAGTTCCTTGGGAACTATAATTGATTCCCCAAAGTATAAACGATACACAATTTTCTTCCGATTGCAGAGTTTGATCGACAAGATACAAGATTGTTATTAGTAATACCCTTTGACATTCGACATATTCGACACAGTAATGTAAAGCCTTTCCTGTGCTTCTAGTTATTTTTTTAAATACTTGTTTTTAAATCAAATATTGTTTTACAATATTTGTATGTAGGTTTTTTTAATATTTATCTATTTTTAAAGTACTTTTTTATATTCGAAATCAAGAATTTATAAAATTTTTATAATAAAAGTAATAATAATTGTAAAAATAATTTTAGTATGATAGGCAAATAATTTCGTGTGCCTTGTGACTTGATTTTGATTGATTTACATTATACTCCTGTAATTAAAGTATCTTTTACATCACTGTACTCGAATGTTTTTACAACATTAACAGTATGCATACACGTGCGATATATACGTCAAATATGCAATGGACCATCGAGTTACCTGCTATGACGACTGCCGTCCCAACACCATTCAAGTTATGGAGGCACCACAAATCCCATCAAATCGCGAAGATACCGAAACAGAGCCGAAAACAGTACGATATTAGAGAGTATCCATGTTAGTAGGGGGACATACACAATATTTCTGCTATTTAACTATTCTCAATCTCTGCACATATACAAGATTCCGAGAAGTTGCATATTTTTGTCTTTCGCGTTTCTATATAAGTTTGCGTTTTTCATCGTTTACATTTCGAGCATTTTGAAAATATTTATCAATATTAGACTTGAATATTGATTTCAAAATTGATGTGGAACATTATCGATCATGCCAATATACTAATAATATATCTGCATACAAAGATTTTCATAGCATTCTTTTTCGATGATTATGAATTTTGGAGACTAGACATAAAAGTTCTTTGAAAGAAGAGTAAAAGAACGAGAAGTCTCGATATCTCAAATAACCGCGTATTGTAAGTAAATGTAACATGCACATGTGAAGCAGCAACGGCCCATAAGCAAGTTTGCTCAAGAAGCATATGAATTAGAAGGATTTGAATACCTGAACTCTTCACTGTCTGTACTCAATTCCTGTTCAATGTAAAGGAATACTTGAACAAGCTCGCTAACTATGACTGGCCATAAGGATGTCGCGTGTTGTGGTGACATTCTCAATAGTAGTACACGAAAACAGAGAAATACTTGCGCCTGAATAGACGGGATTACTTGTGGTAGACGTAAACTATCTGCTAAACGTTCTGAAAGTAAAATAATCAGTCTATATGTGTGAAAACATAATTATATATTTTATATACATCTTTTTCTAAATATTCTTTGTGATTATTTACCTTGTATTTCTGGCATATATTTATGATACTGATCCATTTCGCTGCAAAGAATGACGAATGCCAGACGTTTCAAAAGCTGTGCCTTCTGCTCGTACTCTTGCTCTTTCGAAGAAAATATACTAATTCCGCTGCCCTGAGCCATGGAGACGCGATCTATTTAACGGGACAGTCATAATGTGTTAACTTTTATGATTATAATAGACACACGTAGAGGTAATAAAATGTGCGTTACTCATTAAATCTCTGAAGGTAGTATTGTCGTGCGTCATCAAATTGTCTATTATGGTTCTCCAATATGGTAAACAGGCCGGTATCATTTGGAAAAAGGCGGAGTCGAGTAACAAATCTAAAACGTCCTTGCGCCATGCCTTTCTCGTGTACTGATATCCCGACAGGGAAGCCAACAGTTGAGAACAAGCGGTGAATGAGGCAATATTTTTTATCCTGTAAAATTAAATAAAGTAGATAAAGTTCAAATGCTATTCTGTCTTATCTAAATCTAAAAAAAAAATCCAAATGAAATTTCTATGATTGAATGCAATCATTTCCTAAACTTACGTGTGATTCTTTAGGTAAGGTGTAACATTGTACATAAGATTTGTCAAGAGTGTTACCACGCGCTCCTTCTCTTGCGAACCGTAACTAACATCCAGCAATGGTGCGAGTATTTCCGCTAATACCGCTTGCGCTTGAACGCTATACGCTGCATTAGGTGGGGTTCCTGGTGTTACTGTAACGCAAAGTTTTCAAGGATAATCACGAATATATCGTAGAGAGGAATGTAGAGCTATTTGCAATTGGCAGACTACACAAGAAGAAAGAAAGATAAAGCGCGATAATAAAAACAGATGCGATTACGTTAAAGATTCTTAGAATATGTCTATAAAATAAATTGCACATTACGCACCAGCACCATTTTTTCCCTCTTTACCTTCCGAAGAGCCTTCTACCACTTCGAAAACATCTTCTCGGACGGCCAAATTTCTTCTTAGCCATGTTGTTTGCTCTAAACAGGCACCAGCTATTTGCGAACACGATTCGATCAACTGAAATGTTCATTAAGAACATTTAATAATCATGTTATTAATTGTTAATTATTGTACAATGAGTCATATAAGATAATAACCTTCGCAGACACGTCTTGCAAATCTTTAATATCTTTCTTCTCCTGCATAGGTGGGCACTTTTGTACATATTCATTTAGTATAGCTAGCAAGAGAAATTGGGCAGGTGCTGTTAATGACAGACCGTCCTTCAATAAACTGAGCAAGGACGCCCAAGACTCGATAAGCGATTGCGACGTGTTACTCTGCATATAGACATAAAGTAATTCTAGCACCGACACTTCCAATGAGAAATCTTGCTTTATTCCGTGTATCGGCGGTGGCGTTTTCACTACTTGATGCACGGTGTGCACCAAAGTATCAATGGGCATAACACGAATCGCACTAACGAGGTGAACCATTACTTGCTGGTTAGAACAGGCTTCTGGAAGTATCTGCGCAAAAATAAATTGCAACTCAGTATTCTTTCCAAAACTGATAAAATTATTAGCTCTTTCTCATTATATTATCTTTTTCTTTTATACACAACGTCAAATACCTTTTTTGACGCAGCGGATGATTGGCGTCTTTCGTGCCAGGCAACCGCGACTGCGGCCAAGAAATTGGCCCCGTGATGGAAAGAGATTGGAGATAGGAGTTCCAACAATTGATATTTGACTATTCTCGGACTACCCACTACACAACTGGCTTGTTCGCTATATGTATATTATTAAAAATATATTGCATTAACACAATATAAACAATTTTTCTAACATTTGATTAAAAAAATACAGATAAAACATACTTGTCTTTTGTTGCCAGAACTGCTTGCCACAAGGCAGACAGTGATGCTATTATTCTTGGCAAATGACTTAATGCAGTTCTTCTAGCGTGTTGTTGCAGCTCGGTTGCGCCAGTTTTATCTTTTGTTGTGGATAAATCCTACAAAAAATAAAAACTTTGCTATTTCGCACTGAATAAATCAAATATCGATTAATTGTATCGCAATTAAAAAATGTTTTTTGTTCAACTAACCGGAGAAAGTGGGCTGGGCATAAAGACATGAATAAGATTGTTGAATATCTGTCCAGGATTAGCACCGGGAATTCCTGTTTGTATCGTACCACTTAATGGTTGATTAAACGAGAATCCAATTTGCTGAGAGGTGTCCAACAGACAGTAATGTAGCAAATAAGTTAAAGCCTCCAAATGTGTTACGGTATAATCTGCAGGCAAGCAGCACTCCACTGTGCTTATATCTTGTAGTTTTGATGTTAATGCCGCTTCTTCGCTAATGTAATACGACGCTAAGTGTTCAATATTGCTGCAAAGTTGATGAATAACCGATGTTACAACGGATGTTAAAGAAGGTCCCATAAATGGCAGACTGGACGTAACAAGAGTAGTCCAATGTTGATGAAGATGTCTCATATGATCCTACAAAATTTATATTCATTAAATATACGAAATATTATATTATACTTATATTATTAGTGATTTTGTTAGATCAATCATCACTTTCTGCTTAGTCAAGCCAATTTGTAATTTATATAATCAATATTTATAATTTAAACACATTTAAACACATAATATAATATAATAAAATATATTGCGCTTAGTTATCTTGTTTAAAAAATGTGTATAAATTTCTGAATTGATCTAACAATGTACATTGATGTAAATAACATACGAGTTGCAGGGCACTAAGAATGCTAGCAAGGAACATCGGTTGCTGTGGTATTGCTGCCCCAGACACGTATTTCAAACTGTTTCCAATCAAGTTTGACGTCCGTGTCGGCGAACTTGGTATGAGAGATGTTGTTGAATTAATTTCCTCTCCCTTTTGATTACTACATTGATGCTCCAACATAATTAACGTTAACAGCAACCTTGAAAAGTAATAAATATTATAAAAAATTACAATTGCAACTTGAAATTGATTTTAATGCCAATGTGAGTTTCGAATAATATCGTCAGTCATGGATTGGAGAAATATTCTTGCATATTTACCGTAACAATTGTATTTGGAAAGCTTCTGTATGATCGCTTGCTCTATATTTACATTTGTTAACATCATTGTCGATAAATGGATCATTAAACAATACAATTTCTTCAGTAAACGTGGAAACATCCTCGTTTTCTTTGTGAGCGTTCTTCATGCTCATGACACTGGACACAAGACAGTGCAGAGCAACTTTTTGTACTTTACATTTGGTCAGTAAATCAACTATGTAGCAGCTAAAGCCTTTCCCAGAGTCGCGAACGATCGGAATTAACTCGGAAAATATTAGTGTCAGTAATTCTGCACTCGCAAGTTGTACCTATGTGAAAGATATTTTTATTAACAGAATTAATAATAGCCATTAAAAAGAATAAGTTTAATAAAAAAATAAATATTTAATAAAAAATTTTAGATCACTTCTTAATTTGTATTTAGATCACTTCTTTCTTCAATGTTTTTTTAAAGATATTGAATTGAGATATTTTTTAAAAATCAAACACACCTGGCGATTACCCGCAATCTCTTCATATGTAAGTCTCATTTGCCCCAAATTTGGATAATAGCTTCTCGCAAAGTACAAGCACACGCTTATCAACACTTCCAGATACATGCTACTCCTGTAAGCCGCTATGAATTCCGTGTTAGCTATATCACCATGAAAGTTTCGGCCAAAAACACTTTTCCTATGTCTTGCCAACAAGTTTAACAACACTGTGTTCTTTGTTGCGTTCATTACACCAGTCGTCGCCGCGCAGCACAGGAACATTCGCGTGTTCGTCAATAGTTCGTTCCTGAGAGTACGCAGAGCATAAAGAGTCCTGGTGGAATCGTATACGCCACAATAGAGCAACATGTGGGAGTGAAGATTGTGAACACCCAGGCCGACATTTCGATTAGTTTTCGCATTATGCTGCGGAACTTCTTCCTATAAAAGAGAAAATATTATGAAAAACAGTTCAACATTTATCATTTCGCCAAGTAATGTCCATTTCTATCAATGTAGATTAACTTCAAACTCGATTTAACTTGCTGTGTGATTTTTTTTTAGAACTAGAAAAAGATAAAATGTAAGTTGAACTAAGATTAAAATTAATCTGCATTGATAGAAATAAATATAAGCCAAATAACAAGATACTTACGCTTTTAGCTGGTTCGGCGATGTCGCACAATTGCATGGCACGATCAAACACTTCGTTCAGAATTTCTTCGACTATGCTGGTGCTGCTGGAGTTGCTGAAGTACTCTTCCGCGGTGGTGCTGACATCCAGTTCGCCGTCGTCGTCGTCCATCGTCCAACTGGGTACCTCCGCGCTCGCTTCAAAACTGCCGATATCGTGATCGTAATTTGCGCTGAATTCGTTCGTGCTGTAATATCTGCCTTTTATAATAGTGCCCGCCACCTCCCTGGAACTGCCCGGCATGATGACAGTTTCCTTTTTTTGTTTCGACTGTTTGTTAGTTACTTCGGGACTGCTCGAGTCCAAGCTATTCGTTATGGAATCCGATGACGAATCGACATCGTCGTTCAGCTTCTTGTAGCTACTCTTATCCTTCGCCTTCAAGCTGGAATTTGTCGAATCGAAAAGACTTTCGTCTAAACTGGCAGTAGAACCTTTGTCGAAATCAATTTTCTTGAAACGGGTGGCATTTTTCAGCAATTCCGTCGTTAAGCTTGTGCCTTTACGCATATTGGGCAGCGAGTCGTCTTCCGTTAAAGAGTCGTTTGAATTTTCATTACAATTGATCGAGAGGGGATTCACGAACACGGAAATCTTCCTATTGCCGGATATACTGGGCGGTACCTCGAGTTCCTTCATAAACTGATTTCTCTCCGTGACATAGTGATTGCAATTATCGCCGGTCGCCAGCGTTGTCACCGCGAAAATTCGTTTTATTTTCACAGGATTTATCGCCGGCTTCTTCTTCTTACCCTTCTTCCACTTCTTATCCTCGTCCACATTATCACTCACGTGATATATCACATTACCGTCGACCGAACTGATTGCGTAGATTTTCGCGGCACCTTCTGTGTCATCCTGAACCTCCGACTTCTCTTCCACTGGATCGTTCTTCGTTAGGACGGTATTACTGTGTTGTATACTCACATGAAGGACGCTCATACGACAGGTGGATGGATCTAATAGTATTGTCAGTAGGGGATCTATTACGCGCGATATGTCACCGCGCATCAAGGAATGTAGCAGCCACGACTGAGCCTGCAGCTTTAACGGCGAATTATCCGCAAGCTGAAGATTGTCCAACATTTTCAACAAGGATCTACACAGCACGACAGAAAACACAAAAAGCAATACTTTGTGAAAATCGTGATATTATATAATTAAAACTTGACATTATAAACTTTTTTTTACTTACTGGTCAAAAATTCTAAGACAGCCACGCAACCTTGGATTCGTTTCAATTTCTCGTCCTAAATGCCATAAAGTAGCGAATCTACTAAATGCCTCGATCCTCTTCTCAGGATTCTCGGAGGTGAGGGCGGATCCTATCAGGTCTTCGACCGCGTCGCAGGAATCGTACAAAGCGTGATGCAATTCATGCAACAGTTCTACGCATCGCATTCTGAACTTATGGGCGGGAAGCTCACCCAAATGATGCCATAAGGAATGTGCCAATACCTTTATGTTAAAAGTAATTCTATTTAATATTTTATTTTTAATGAGATATTATATTGAATAGAAATCTTATTAGTACATACTTGAAACACATTAGTATACTGCATCAAGTAAGTAACATGCCACTGCTTCAACAAGGGCATGATAACAACCGTCGTGACACCCTCTCCACTTTTCGGATGTGTCTCAACGTCGTTGTGTGCCTTCAACAACGCCACCAAGTCGAGTAACGTGGCGATGCTTGTTAACTGTAACGCAGGTTGCTTCTGCAACCAGCAGGAACAGACTATTAAAACTTTCAACCAATCCGGAAGAACATGCTCGAACTTCGGTTCCTCCTCCACGAGTACATCGTCACCGGGCAAAAAGTATTTCGGAAATGTGGACAGTTCGACAAACAAACTGGACGCTATTTTCATGGCTTCGATCCACTCTGAGTGCGTCGCTATATCGAGAAATAGATGAAAAATATCCAGGCACTTGGTTTCCTCGATTACGGATGTGTCTTGACTAAAGAATCCGGAGTCGTCTATGTTTAATCTAGAGTTCAGCAAGAGTTCCAAGTAACGCATCCTTTCGTCGAAACTCTTTCTCGGACAAGACACTACTAAATGATCGAACATATCTTGTACTGTTCTCTCCCTGCTAAGTATTCTGTTGCTAATTAATTTAACGTAAAATATCTCGTATTGCCGGAGGCACTTTTCCAACATGGAGTGCTGTGCTTGAAACGCCGGAGATGGTCCCCTGCATAAGGATCCTGTCGATTCCGTTGGAGTGACATTCTTGAAGTGTTTCAATGTGGCGAGATGGCTGTCCGAAGATTGATTCTTCGACGAAGAGATTCCATCGGTTTCCATGCAGCTCGCTTTAATGTCATCCATGCTTTTGTTTCTAGGTAAAGATTTTGTGTCTTCGCTCACTACAACGGATATGCTACTGCCATCGGCTTGAATAGTGTACGTGTCGTTTAACTTGGGAGTGCTCTTGCTCCCCTTCTTCTTCGACTTCTTCTCGCTCCTTTTAGCGGCACCGCCGGAATTTGCTCTTCTCCTTGTACTTGGGCTTTTCTCTACGAAGGGGGTACTGGATGTGTCGGGCTTATTCAATTTACTATCCGATTGACTTTTCTCTAAAGGGATCGCTGTTAAGGAATTATCGTTGGGAACTGTAATATTGTTCAGAGACGTGTCTAACTTGGTCTCTACTTCACACTTGTCCGCATGAGACGTTATCATCGTTGGTTGCACTTTCGACAAGATTTTACCGCACAATTTCAGGCTTTTCGAAATCTCCATCGGGGACAGGATATTACTGTGATATAAAAGCTTGCTGATTATTTCGTAGAATAAACCAGGAAGATGTTCAGACGGCGTATCTATAAACGCGTCCAACGACACAGTCTCAAGTAAGAATTCCGTTAACACGCATACTTCGACGAGATTCGGCTTTTCACTACCGACCGGTCTCACAGCGACGTCTTCGCTCGCAACTTGCGTCTTCGCTCTGGTATTACAAGCATTTTCAAATAATTGTCCACAATGTATCCAGATGTACGACGGTTCCAAAGTTGAGAATAACAGATTCGCAGACTTAACTACTTCGTTCATTTTCTGTGCGTGGCTCGACACGGATTTGCATGCATTATAAAATGTCCTAAAATGTAACGTGCGGTTGTTAGAAAACATTGAAGAATGGTTTCAATTTGAACAGGATAATTTCATAACGCACAGACGATCTTACCTAAACACTTCAAACAGAATGTCATCCAAAATTATTGGTCCAATATCCACCTTATCAAGTAACGAGACAAGTATCCTATATGGCTTCAGATCTTGTGAACTTTCTTCGCACACTTCTTTAAGTAGATATTTTATTGCTTCGACGAGCATTTCCTTCGAATACATATCAAAGTATGTTACATCCTGTTTAGTGTCTGTAGTTGCATGGTTTTTCTTCTTTAAAATCGATGTGCTCACTTCAGTGCCCAACAGCCAAGCAAACAAACGTCTGCAATTATACGGTAGAAAATTTGTACATATAAAATAAAGATTTGAGAAAGACTATCATATATTGCAACCTCTTTTACCTGTTTAAGCTCATGTCTCTTCGCAATATAGTAACTAAAGCAGCTCTTATTAACAATATCATATCTTGATGCGTCAATTGACTATTGTGTATAGGAAAGCCTATCAAGAGAAAATCCAGTGCGCTTCTCTGCACCAATACCGAAGTGTCTTGCACTCCAGCACATAAGGCTGAAATCTTTTAAAAATTGATACATTAGAGGATCAAACTTTAAAATTGTACGTAGTGATTAAACATAAAACTTTTCTTACCATAATTTTAGTATTAGTACCCATAATATATTTTTGCTCCTCCATCGACAGCTTCTTGTTGAAATGTGCTAGCACAAACGATATCGCAGGCAATCGAATGCCAGAGTTTGAAGCTAAGCAGTCCCAGAGACATGCATAAAAGTGTTCCGCACCCACACCCTCGCATACTTTTTCCAGTAAAGAATTAGTTCTGGTAAAAAAATGCCCCATAAATTTCAATATTATTTATGCACAAATCTATTTATTATTTACAAATACGAATATATATAAGGAATGTTGCAAAGATAATTATGCAGGTCACACCTGTCAAAATGATCCGATCCATCTTCTAGGCCCAAGAGGACGCCGCTTAAAAACCCGCTTAATCCCGGTCTCAATCTTTCACCGAGCGGTACAAAGTGTGTTTCATATACTGTTAACAATGACGGTCTGACATTCATAGCAGCATGGCCCAATAATGGAAATAGTCCTAATCGAGAAGACAAAAATGTAGAATATATGAAACATAGAACTTATACATATATATGCCTTGCTTCAAGAAATAAAAGAACAGATATCGTGAAATACAGTGTAAAACTCCCTCTCCTTCTTTTTCTTCAAACAAGATGTGTGATAGCTTACAATTGTTTCTTACTTGACTTTCTATAACTCACCTGCGCTATAAATGAAAAGCTCATGGCTGAGCCTGTTAGTGCCCATACACTTAAAGATAATGTCGTACGTTTCTAAAGCTTTCAAGTGAACACCAGAAGGTAACGCCGGATGCATGCATTGGGCTAGTCTCTTGGATATTTTGATTCTCCTTGGAATAACGGGAAATTTCATATGACTCAGCAACACCTTGTTGAGCTTCCCCAGGGCAGAGATTAAATCTGCCCATTCGCTCGTGTACTCGAAGCTCTTCAGGGCCTTGTCGACAGCTGACACATAGCTGTATGACAAATACAATACATATCGGAATGAGTTCTAACCAGAATGACACAAGTGTCAAGTGATGAAATGTAAATTATTGCAAGGTTTACCAAACCAGGGATGCTAAAAGTGCTAATCTAGCCAATAAACACCAATTAACAGTGACATTGACATCAATATTATAATTTTCTACTTAATAATGTAACTGTTATGTACAACATGTGTTGTACTACAATTAGACTGTCGAGAAATTACAATATTACTTAGTGTTTATCAGGTATTTTCTGTATTTTCTACTTACACCCGATACTTCGAGTCCTTCATCAACTCGTACTCCTCCAGAGCGATGGAACCCATTGTTGTCTCTTTCGCGACTAAACGTACTACGGGTGCCGTTCCTCTACGTCACTTTACATGATTCTGGAATTACCTCACGGCACAGTGAGTCACAAGCGACAGCTTTCTCGATTACGCTGCGGGCCTTATCGCGCGGCGCATCGTGTCCAGATAAAGCGGGGTACCGCGGTACCTGGAAATGAAGCGAAACCTTCGCGTTACCACGAGGGAGGGGGGGGGGAGGAGAGAAACCCGCTCGACGCGGCACCGAGGAGAAGCAGAAATTTACCCTCTCGTTCTCTCACCGGACTGGGCCGCGGTCGTTCATAGTTGCGTCTACGCGGCTGTGTTTACACAAGCCGAACTTATCGTCGGGCCCGCTATCGCGGCTTTGGTTATCTCGCGGCCGCCGTTCCCCCGCCGTTGTCCCGCTCTCCCTCCACCGGAGTTCAGTGGCGATCTAGCGTCGAGTCTACCCGGGGCTCTCCGGAATCTCCGAGCGCCAGGTTTCCCGCCCTCGAGGAATCTCCCGAATCGTCGATCTCCGTACCACGTAGCGGCCGCTCACGTCCGTCACGTCGGTCCCAGCTGTCCTCCAGCTGTATCCGGCGGGACCGTGTGGCGCGACGCGCGCGCTTCCGATCTAATTTATTCTGATTTCCTTCTCGGGAATCGGCGACGTGACGACTCGGACGACTGCCGCCGCAGACGCGCCACTGACGGATGACGTTTGTTGATGTTGACGTTGACGCGCTCCGCGCGTGACGAGCAGCGGGATCGACGTGGACCTCGCGAGACCACGCACTGGTCACCACTGGTCACACGCGCTCGTCGGACGGGCGACCTTTCGATGGACTTGGATGACCGAGGACAAGCTCTAATTAATTTAATTGGCAATTAATTCAGTCGGGCTAAATCACTCGTGTCTATTTCTGTCGATGCAAGTCAATCGGGTTTGGCTGACTTTTGATTTTTTTTTCTAGTTCTAAGAATTGGAAACGGATAAATTGCAAGTTAAACCGAGATTAGAATTAATCTCAGTAGAAATGGATATTAATATCTATTTCTACCAATGCAGATTAATTTTAATCTCGATTTAACTTACACTGTCTTTTTTTAGTCCTAAGAATTAGAAATAGATGAAAAGTAAGTTAAACCGAGGTTAAAGTTAATCTGCATTGTTAAAAATGGACATAAGAGTCAGTTCCACAATTTACTTTAACCGGAGTTAACTAACGATATCCGATAGAATTTGTTTTATGACATGAAATGAACTCTCCTATGTTGGGTATTGTTAGTTAAACTCCGGTTAAAGTAAATTGTGAAATTGGTCCTAAGTCCTACATACAATCAGAAACTTATTAATATAAAACACACTCTATTTGATATTGTTAGCTAAACTTTAGTAAAGTAAGTTGTGGAATTGGTCCTCAATTTCACAACTTACTTTAACCAAAGTTTAGCTAACAATATCCAATAGAAGAATGTGTTTTATATTAATAAGTTTCTGATTGTATGTATATTTTGTTGTGCCTGGTGTAAACTTTTTCTACATGCTAAAACAAAAAAAAATTATGTTGATAAAATAGTGCAGGTATTTAGTACTTGATAAATTATTTGGAGTTTGATAGAGATCATTTTGAAACTTCTTCAGGTGACTTTTTCTTCGGGTGCTTGATAATTCAATTTCTTCCATAATGACATGAGATTTTAGACATACATTGTACAATGGTTTGAGTGTTAAATGAGCCAGGATACTTTTTAGACTCGATAGACATACATGGAATTCGAGAACAGGGTGTTTCCAAATCCAGATGTAAACGTATCCTTTTTTTATTACGAAAAACTTTAAAATTCACGATCCATGCCCATTATCTTAGCATTCATACATGAATAACAAAAAGAAAAGAATGTAACAAGTCGACGTGTCGCATTAACGTCTCTCTCGTTTTCTGGCAACCCTGATTTCAGCTTTCAATAAAACGTGAAAATTACACTCATAAATGTAACAAAACTATTTGTAAAGTGACAGGTTATTTTCAACTGGTTAATATATATCGACTATCGATTATTACACTTATAAAACGGATTCCACTTACGCAGAAACTCAGACGCATCACACTCGAGATTGTACAAAATTGGATATGGAATGTTTACAAATACTACTATTTTTAGGAGGGATAGTCATATCGACGCCATTTACACGTTATCCTTTCGTTTACATTTACATTTACGAGACATTAAGAGAAACTGTGTGAACCCTTAAATATTAAGAAATGTTCTCGAGCATTTACACGCTCCGATAAGACGGCATAACAAAACAAGTCAATCTTTCAAGATAATAGAAATATAATGCATTAACATAATACATTAATGCCACTTCATCACTCTGAAGTAAATGTATTGCATTTTCTCTCATGATTAACCCTCTAGCGCCCTTATGGAAAATATTTAATATATAATATAATATATAAATAAAAGTGCAGCATAAAATAATAAATCTTCATTTTTTGAAGATTTTGAAGACAAGTTTTCGTGTTATATTTTCAAACTCGCAATGCTCGAAGAGCATAAAGAATTGAGAAAATAATAAAATTGACACATTAAAGCGAAAATTACATCGAGTAATAGAGTTAATACGATCATGCCAATTTTTATATTAAAAATATCCGGCATGTGTCCCATTGAATTGTACATTATTGTATATTTTGATATCGATATCGATCCCTACATATTCATAGTCTCGCGTCAGGAACACAGTTTTGCGCCTAAGGGTTGCGATTTTGTGGTGCGCTCCAATCTCCTCTGCTGTTGCTCTATTAATCGCAGCTCCCGTTCTCGTCTTCTCTGCTCTCGTAGCACTTTGGTAGCGTCATTCAAATCGTCCATAGCATCCACTTCCCAACCGGCAGCGTTTTCCTCCCATTCTGTTAATTCATTCTGGACATACGACAGGAATATAAGTCTTTCAAGTGTTACAGGCTCACTTTCAAGTGTAGACTTACAGTCGGAACAGGATCCATGGCCGAAAATTTTGCAGCGTTGCGAGACGAGTTATCTCCATGCTTGTCCTTTATTAGAATCTTTGTCTGCCTAGTGATTTTTGGGGTCATATCCTGTACAAGGTCCCAAGGTAAAATCTTTAGTGTTCTTATTGAAGCACGTGTTTCTAAATTAGCCTTCAAGTTACCTCAAAAAAGTTAAGCTGTTCCTCAGTGGGTGATTCTGGGGGGTTGCTCACTTGTTGTCGATACTGCTCTATCTTCGCTTGCACCGTGTTAACCGGCTTGTCCGGTATAACGACAACTGGATTTTCTTCCCACTTATCCCACTGCTCCATTTCCTTGAATAAACATACTCTATAAATACTATTATAACTCAGACATGCAACGATCTCATTTGCTGCAACAATAATTCAAAAAGTAGTTTTCCAGAAAATAAGTTTGAACATTTTGAATCATTAAAATTTGGAATCATCAAAATTTCGTAATACTATTTTTAAATGCGTATCAATAACTGATTGTAGAGGAACAAAAATATCTAGTAATATATTAGTTCTATTAGCTCTTCAATGCATCAAATTTTCACCATTCTTTCGCAAAAGCGATTAAAAGATGATTTCTAAGTTACATCATTGTTGTAGCAAATGAGCGATATGTCCTCCATATTTTTGTAGAAACCACAAAGACTGTACTCTGGGAATAATTACAGTTTTTATCAAAATTTTTTCGGCTTGTTTCTAATATATTCCTGTCGTAATATATTCCTGCCAATATCAACAGGATATTATATTTATACAACTGCGCAAAAAATAGATTCTTGCATCATCCTCATAGATTTAGGTATACGATAACGGCATCACATGATTGAAAAGTACCGTCGAGCTAGTCAGCACGTTCGGCACCACGCCGACGGTGGACAGGGGCACAGCGTCGCAGGACGATCGTCTGCGACGTCGGAGGCAGCACATCGCGCGCTTAAATATCCCGACGAGCAGCACGAGCAGGGCCTTGAGCCGATTCATCAAAAACTCCACAGCCATTTTCGGCTAGGTTGGCCTGCACGGGGAGTTAACCTCTCCCCCGAAGCCGGATGGTTACGCGGTTACCGGGCGCGGACGCGGATGGCATCGCCGATTCATCTCTTGCGAGTCGAGACGACGACGTCAATTCGCCCTCACATCGTCTCGCGTATCCTCTCGCACAGGATACGGATTCTTTTTATCAGCGAACCGGAAAAGATTCAGGCCTGCCTGGGACGTACATAACCTTTATCGGATGATTACGCTGGCGACCAGGCGACTGGCGGTCGATAGTCGTCGATAGATCGAGCGCTCGATATCGAACGGCGCGACTATCGAAGCGCGTTTGTGCGCCAGACATGGCATGTATATTTGGTGTCTTTAGTATACGATTTTATTGTTAAATCAACGTAAATACAAGTGCGTATCTGACAAATATTTAGCTATTTCTCGTGTCTCGTATCTCGTATAGTTGATTTTTCTGTCGAATCATTATCGCAATCGATGTCAAATATACTCTCGTTGTCAGAAATATCTTATAGCGAATTCGATTGGTCGCACTAGTGCGCATTCAGTGCACATTAAACCCGTTGTACACTGAATGTGAAATTGAAATATCTTGAAT
>VBVR01001110.1:0-34512 GCA_011638315.1 Tetramorium parvispinum | reverse complement strand
AGCCAGAACTTTTTCATTTCGCATCGGAGCGCCTCGATTGTTAAGAAAAGTCGTTAGAACTGTTCGGGGGGCTGTCAGAACTCTCGCCAGAACTGCCGATTTTCCAAAAAAATTTCTACCCCTACGGGACAGACGATTTTCGAATCTGCAACTTCAATCAGCCAGAACTTTTTCATTTCGCATCGAAGCGCCTCGATTGTTAAGGAAAGTCGTTAGAACTCTTCGGGGGGGCTGTCAGAACTCTAAAGAGAATTGCGAAATTCCCAAAAAAGGTTCCAAAAAATTTTTTTTAATTCGCAGTTCTGTTGGGAGTTCTGTTTGTCCCCGCACGAGTTCTATCGAAATGTATTAGGGTCCGAAGCGCTAAAACGATTATTGAGAAAGATACGGCCACGCAAAGTTTATGATTCGAAAAATTTCTAAGTCCCAAGGGCAAAAATTTTTTTTCGGAAAACCGCAGTTCTGTTGGGAGTTCTGTTTGCCCCCGCACGAATTCTATCGAAATGTATTAAGTTCCGAAGCGCTAAAATGAAAATTGACGGAAATACGGGCTCCAAAATTTCCGAAAAAAATTTTTTTTTCCGAAAACCGTAGTTCTGTTTGCCCCCGCACGAGTTCTATCGAAATGTAGTAGGATCCGAAGCGCTAAAACGAATATTGAGAAAGATACGGCCGCAAATTTCAAGATTCGAAAAATTTCTAAGTCCCAGGGTAAAAATTCTTTTTCGGAAAACCGCAGTTCTCTTGAGAGTTCTGTTTACCCCCGCACGAGATTTTTTTTTAAATCTTAAAGTTGTAAAGTACTAAAACCACATTCGATTTTCTCTAATCATGTTTTAATAAGCTAAAATATTATTTTATAACAGGATTTAATTAATTAATAATACTGTCCCATTTAGTTTCAAACAATGTCAAATACTTTACGTGTCTCATGTAGCATTAATTTTTCTCTATTTGCGAGAGACCATTTCGTCTACATTCATTTAACGTTCCGACAGATTAAACGGATTAACATTCTCATCTTCGACGCGAGGTCTTCGTCCTCGCTTCTGTTCCGAAGCGACTTTTCGGCATCTCTCGCCGTCGCCAGAATTTTACGTCGTTGAGTTATTCGTTATCGTTCGTCCCAGCGGCAACTGCGCAAGAAAAGCGAGGTTCCGAGGCTGCTGGAGAGCGAGCCTCGTGAATCTTTGAACGACGTCACGTTCGTTGTCAGTTTACCGCGAAGGCGCGCGTTTGCACGTTTAAATTGCAAGCACCGTCTCCACTCGCCTTCCATCTGCCCCCCGTCCCCCCCTCGGCTTCTTCTCACGGCTTTCGTTCCCAAAAGCCGTTTTATCGCCCCCCTCGTCCTCTCCCCCCTAACGCCGGCGTTCTTGAAAGATTTATATTCTTCGAGTCGGCGGCCTGACAAATAGTCTCGTTAATTAATCGGCTCGAAATAACCGTCCGACCTAGTCGATTCGTCGGTATTAAGATTAACCCGTCTGCATCCTGTAAGTCTCTTTCGCAAAATCTGGTTGAACCATCTGATTCGATGAAATTTTGTGACGTGAATATTGCAGGAAGGAAGTAAAAAAACAATCTGTGCTTCAGCATTGTTAGGTCAGACGTTCAATTACGGATAAACAGAAATGTCGGATTAGTATTAAGACGTCGTGTACTAAAAAAAAATATAACTATAGCAGACGTAGTTACGTATATATCTGCTAGTACATTATCCATAGTCCAGGTATTTTTTATTCTAAAAATCATATTCAGGATCTATGTAATTCAGTCTCGGTTAGTTTTAGGATTAAAACTATAATAATAATAATGCGGATATTATAATCCATGTCATTATTACGATACGATACAATATTTTTTGACGATGTGCGAGGGCAAAATTTGCGACCTATGAAAAACAATCGATGGCTAGCGACGGCAAATTATCGTTTGTTCTACTAAAGATCAAGTCCAATCGTGCCGCAATTTCTGCCGGTCGGTGAGGTTCATACGCGAATAAAAAGAGTGGAGGGAAAAGCGAGCGGGTCAGCGAGCGAGCGAGCGAGCGAGAGAGAAAGTCGCGAATGTGCGACGTGGAACCAGTATGGCACATAACAAAGCGTCGGAGGTCCCACAAAGCCCGGTGCCCGGGCTTTATCGTTCCCTCTCGTCTAGCCTAAAACAATGCAGCCCGTGCAAAAACAAAGAAATAAACACCGAGAGACAAAGGCCGGCCGTTTGAATCCGTAATTTGTCCCTGTGGCCCTTTGTTTTACGCTTTTACCGTACGGTAGCCTGCCTCCCCCATAGAGCCGCGCCCGTTCCACCTGCCCGTCTTTTAGACCCCTCAGCACATACATCTTTCTTTCAACGGGCACCCCGGAAACTTTTCCTCGAGCGCGAATTTTGTGATACCGCAACCCTTTCGCTTTTCTTGCCTATATTGACAAATTTAAGATTGATCTTACAATTAGTGAATATTTATTAACGGAACTCGGTCAGTAAGACGTTGAATGCTGAAAATCAAGATGTTATGGCGGTGAATTGAAATTATCGTTTTCTAAGAAATTTCATCGCGAACGACATTTCCGATCGACGATTCGGAAACACTTTGCACAAATAAACGGACGGTTTGTTTTCAGAATTAATTGGCTCAAGCGAAGCGTGGCAAAGGATTAATCGTAACTTTCTTCTCGACTTTCAAGGACACGGCGATCAAAGAAGCGCGGGGCGTGTAAAATTCTTCGCGGAAACTTCTCAACGAACTCTTTCCTCATTTCCCGCGTAGTTGAATTATTCACAAGCTTCTTCTCGCTTTTGTTTCTGGGCCAGGGTCGCTTGCAACGATCCTCGCCCCGTTACCGCGTCCCGCATCCGCCTCCCTTGTCGGTCGACGAACTTTCTCTTAAGTAAGATATTTTCCTAACTACTTTGTGCCACGGATTCTGTGCAATGACGAGAGATGTTATTCTATCTAGCTGCTTGTTCTTCGCAACGAAACCTGCTGGCATTCATTATTCCCAGCAGTTTCTGAATTTGAATGTTTGGGTAAACGCGTATTTGCAAATTGTTGTAAATAAAATTTAATGATTCGATATTTAATTCGACATCCAAAGATCATTGCGAATATTACAAGAAGTTCGAAATATTATAATTTGTAACTATACTAGTTCACAAATAATATTCAGGCGATTTGATATTTTGAATATTTGCAAGTCTATTATCTAATAAGAGATATATATTTAAAAAATTAATATATTTAATATATATATATACATAAAATAATTAAATAAAAAATTACATGACTTTGAAATTATAAATGTGTTGATAAAAGGCTAACGTGATTTCTAAGTTGAGAGAATTTTTAATTTACATTATAAAACAAATAAATATATAAGTCAAGCATTATCTCGCATTTCTTTTTATTACAAAGAAAGATTACAGAGAATCCCCATTTCAACTCTTGTTGTCATTTACACGGGAATATTTCTCGACGCCACGTGATTCATTCGTCCCGCAATCCTTTGAAGCGTGATCTATAGGAGAGCAATTCTCAAGGAACATCCGCCCGGATGTAACGTCACGTACGAAATTTTCGGGCCAACGGGAGAGAGAGACACACAAGGGAACGCGGGATCGCATACGGTTTCCACGCGCATCCTCCGCGAGAGGGTTGCGAGGCACAGGGTTGCGTGAAAAGTCTCTGAAAGGGTGTGTCTCGAATTTCTACTACGGTCCCATCGCGCCGTCTTTTTCACTGTTTCTTCTCGACAGAGAGATCGACAGTCTCTTTCGTTCTCGCTTTTATCGGACGGATTCCTGGGCGGGAGAACTCTCCGCTCCCATTAGCGACGCTGCTAATGTCTGTCTGCTCGTAGAGGTGAGAGATACGCGCGCGTCTGCGTAACGCGTACGTAAATGCGTATATGCTTATGTGTGTCACGAGGGTTTCGGGACCTCGGGGTCTTTAAGCGGAAGACGAATATCAGTTATTGATGGCACAGCCGCGTCTTTAGACGGCGGCAAGAGGGACCGACGACATCTAAGGGGAGACACGGGTGGAATTATAGCATCTCCGTGATGCTTACGGGGCCAAATCAGGCTGGGTTAGGTCGGATCGACGCGACACGCGGAATTATGTACGTGGTTAATTCTGAATCGCGATTCCGCGTGTCGCGTGTCCCGATAACGCGCGGATCAGGGGAGTACTCCCCGGTTTCTCGAGTGACGTCTGCGGTGGAAGTGCGGATGTTCGCGGGCGCGGAATGAAATGTGACGGAGGAGCGCGCGTCGTCGACGCGTAATTCATGCCATGGATGAAGAAACGTGCAACGATTTTCTCATTAACGAAAAATTGGTCCTAGCGCGATGTAGTAGGGATGAAAATAAAAGTGAAATAGTGGTTAGAGATAAAATACACATATCTTAGAAAGAGAAACTAGTGATTGGACGATTAGAATCAATTGGATCTCTCTTTTTTTTCAGACAAACATTTGCAGTCGTAATGCTTGGAAGTTCTCTAACCGCTCATCCGTCCGTCGAAATATTTATGTGGCTTCGATCGACGAAGGATGCTCCTACGAACAATACCTTAGGCGTTTCCGCGCGTCGCGCGTCATCGAAATCGTTTTCATATTCGCCGGACCAAAAAGGGTGACATAAAAGGCGGCGGAAACAGGGAAAGGGATGGGGGATTGCGCAGGGGGTCCCCGAAACATGGAGACGAGGCCGCGTGGTCCTCAGATTCCCATATACGTGTATACATTATAGGCACACGGGGAGCATGAATTTATAATTTCCACGCATCCCGATACCTTCTTCCCCCTTTCTCTCTCTTTCTCTCATTGGTGATTCGGTGATTTGAGCTGTCGGTCGCGTCATATAAATCAAAATCAGAAGCATTGTGTGGGGCGGCGCGCGGTATAGTGGGGTAGGACGGGAAAAAAGAATGGAAGAAAGGAGGAAAAACTCGGTCAAGCTACAACAAAACCCCCCGTAGGGTTAGCCAGGTAGAAACTGCGATATGTGTGCGAGAGCGAGTCGCGGAGAATGAGAGAAAGAGAGAGAGAGAGAGAAAGAGAGAGAGAAAGAGTGAAGGGAGAGACAGAAGAACCAGGAAGAAGCGTTTCAATATGAGAAAGAGAGAGAACGATCGGGGAGGGGAGAAAGTATCGGTCGGATATACATATGTATGTCGGCCGAGGGTACAATGTATTCAAATTGCGAGAAAAAGGGTTGTACCTTCCGCGGGAAGGTTATATAGGTGATAGGTAAAAAATGCGACAGACTGGTTAACGAAGCGCGATGGTCCATTGAATGGATCTCAATGGGATGCTGGGACGATGCCGTCTCCGATCGTATGGCGTTCCACGCCGAGTATACCGAAACACACAGATGCATAAGCCAACGCTAACTAGGTAGATGCTGGCAGCGGAGGCCATATGCCGAGATACCTTTCCTGAGAATACAACCTGCCCCACTTTTAATCCCCTTTATCTTTCTCACAGTCATTTTTTTCCAATATGAATGTTACTGATCGGTTAAATATTTCTTCGATAGCTTACGTTGTAACGTAAATTTTCTTCGTAACTTTGCGTAAATTATGCGACGTACGGGAATACAAGATCGTAAGTAATTTCCGCGCAATTTTGCTCGGTCGAACAATACATTATACAACCGCTCGAGAACGATCGAGGGATAACGAGCTGGTAAGGAGGATAAAAAGACAGAGAACGTAAGCTGTAAGCTATATCTGTTGGCATGAAGCTAACGGAACAGACGCTACCGCATTTTCCGTCCGCCAACCACCCCTGAACTTTGTTCGCGGTGGGGATAACGGTCTTGCCTCCTTAAAGCGGAACTTTGCTGGTGCTTTGGCTTTTTAAAACGAACAAAAGAACGCCGACACGTCTTAAATGAACGCGCTACTTGTTGCACGGAGAAAAGGGGTGGGCCGTGCCGACGGGCCGCGGTAGTGCGAGAAGGATGAGGGGAGGCGGGGGACATAGCTCGACGGGGTAGGGGGCAAAAGTTGGCCCCCGTGCGAGGGAAGGAATACGCGGGGAGACTTAATGTGGGGGAGGGAGCTCGGTAGGCGGACACTGTGGCAGAGGGGGGTGACTGTGTGTAGGAGATCCGAGAGGGTGACGAGGTAGGCGTCTGCGGCGGCGTCGACAGAAAACTGTTTCCTTTTTGTTCTTATCGTCCGGAGAAGCTCGCTGGCATGCTGATGGGAGAGCGAGGAGAGCCGCGCGAGGAAGTCGCAATTAAAAATGTAGTTCAAGGCCGACGCCTCGAGGGCGGTTCACCTTGGCTTCTCTTTTTCGTTCTTTCAACGCTTGCACCTCCACTTGCATTCCCTTTCCTACCTTGCCTACCATTTTCTCAATTTCTCTCCTCCTCCCTGCTCCTTCCCCCCTTCTCTCTCTCACACACACATTTATTTTCTTCCTTTCGCTCGCTCTTTGTAATAATGTTTGTTATGCAGCTTCTTTTTCCCGTTATTTTCGCTGCTTCCTCAGAAAATCTTTCATTTGTCTTGTAATTTAGAAGCTTAATGTTTTAAAACTATGATGTGGAATTATCTTAATATCATTCGCATTTATCCATTTTATTCAGTTTTATGTAATAAAATTTCAGATATCTAAACAAAAATTTCTCAAATAATTTTTAATAAGTAAATAATGGTTTTAAAGAAAGATGAAATATACTAAATAGCTCTTGCATATTTAATCTTAATAAACAAAACTAAATAATTTTTATTGCAAACGGCTTTACTTTTTATGAATAAAAAATGGTTCATCCTTTTACTGAAATATATACGTTATCATTTTCATATTCACGATGAAAAAGCAACGTATGTTAATCCACTAAGTACACATGAGAGTATACGCCAAGTTCATGCATACTCGCTGTCATCATTATACGCGCCGAAGTTTATTACGCCGCCATTATTATGAAACTTTCCGATACGTCGACTTGTAACTTGACGTTAAAGCCTCGGTAAATGAAGTTTAAGCATTTAAATAAGTGATCGAATACGTCGCTCTTCGAAAAAGCTCTGGTAAAATCGGTCCCCGAATTCTAACTCTAATACGTCGCATCTCTTATATCGCTGAATTACAGTTGAAGAATTTAACAATGTATGTAGAAGCGTAATGCATTTCCACCTATAATTGGTTGATTTATCATTAACTTATAATTTTATGATTCATATTTTTAATTAATTTTTCTATTCCGTTTCTCTTTTCTAATACTTTTAGACTTGAAAGTCATATAATTTATGTGAAACATCGCAGGTATTTGTAAAGTGTGACTTTCTGATTCGTTCGATAGCAGGATCTATACCCCTTTTTTCTAACTCATGTAGGACCCTCGACGGCACCACTCGAAAATTGGCCTTCGCACGTACTATCTACCCTTCTCTCAGTCTTCCTCTTCAGATTTCCCGATACGCGCAATAAACTGCAGGTATATGCCCGGATATCTTTTCCTCTTTCTCTCCCCTTTCCTCTTTCTGTCTCTCTTTTCCTTTCCAGTCCTTCGAAAGTGACAGGGGTTAACCCGTTATCTGAATTGGGGTTCCCCTCGCGATGCATTTTCCGCAGTAAGTTCCGGACCCACTTTTTTCCCACTGGAAGCTGCATCACCTGTGCCGTTTTCGGGATTACTTTTGTCGGTTTGTGTTGTCGGGACACCCCGTAGAGAGAAGGACGAGCGAACGTGGCGTTTGCGAAAATCGCGCGCGAGTGGAAGCGAGAAGGAAAAACACGTCACCGGAGCAACGAAGCCAGTACAATGGGGAACAGCATTATTGGCTTTTCAAAATGGTATTTACGGAAAATAACCAATTTGAAGGGATAATGGTTCGACTCGTGACACTCCGGGACAAACGATCGACGCCCTTTATTTCTTTCGAGTCTCACTCTCGTGAGTTCCCGTCGAACGTTTATACCTTGGCTTTAAAACTAATTATTTCTTGATTAATTGATATGTATTGATAGGTTCAAAAGTCAATTTATATTGACACTTTGATGGTTTCAATAGTCCATTATTTGTTGTTGTGAATCTAATAAATTTCGAGAATATAGAAAAAATTATTCAATGAAAAAAGAGAATAATTTCTTCATTTTATAAAATATTATTATTTCAAATGAATGGCTTTTACATAAAAAGAATCAAATACCAAATTTACTTTCTTTTCTATATTTCTATAATTAATCTATTATATAAAGATTAAATTATTAGTTAAATCTAATATCAGCATCATTGAAGAACTAATATTTTATTTTATTATTAATATTCATTAATATTCCATTACTAATATTGAAACATTTTGTGTGCCATATTAACTGTTATTAAAAATATATTTCTCATTTGAATTTACATTTATTTAAATACTTCTCCTTCTAAAATCGATGAGAAGAGAGAAGTAGTTACAATAAGAAAAAGCTACTATCCGAACAAATTTTATGTCCTCGCATATTAGGCAATCACAAAGTCACGGATCGTACTTTAGTATTAAGAATTAGTTCTCTTACTGCTTTTTCATCATCAGACGCGAGCGGAATTCCAGGATCGTGGGCCGCACGATTCTTGATGTAGCTTGCAAGGGAAATTGACCCCCGAGGGAAAGGAAATCGCGCGTATTCGAGCGTGTCACGTGCACGCGGCGCCAAGACGTTCCTCCGACGCGTCATATTGCTTCAAGAAGAAAGAAGAATAAAAGGCTGAGCACGCATATGAGCGTGCACGCGAGGCGGGGAGAGCGATGGGCTGGAAGAAATCGAAGGGCGAATTTCATCAAAGACGACTGCTAATACGGAAATTCTGCTCCCTTTTCGTCGACCCTGAGTTATCCCTGTTTGTATGCTTCTGCAGTCTGCCAGAATTTTTCACGAGGTACCTCGTGCATGTCGATAGAATATATTATATGTATATATTTCGTTTAAAATTGTATTATAGGAAATTATAATTTTATATGCGATTTATATTTATTTTGCTGCAATAATGATTTAAAACATGATTTTTTAAAAATTAGTATAAAGGTAGAATTTATATGATATTGTTATTTGAAATTTAAATAGATAACGTGCTACATACCAGTGTACTCTGTACCAATATGCTACAAAATTAAACAAAACGAAAAGAAAATAACCACAAATTTAATCATTGAATCACTATGTTTTAATTTTGATATATACAAGTATATATTATTTTATCTGTATTTTCTAAAAATTTTTAGAAAATTAGTACATAATAACAGAATTAGTACGTAGTACTGGAATACAATTTTTTAAATAATATTAATAACAAATCGTACATAAAATAGTATTTAAGTAATACAGTAATATTTCTCTTTTTTTCTGTCTAAAATTCAAGAGACACGCCCTTTTATCTCCTTTCGTGACAGTCATGTTGTAAGAATTTGTACAAATTTCCTTTAAGAAATCACGCCCGTCGATGATAAAAAGATGGACAGAAAGGAAATCATTTGAAACCAGTGGATGCTGGTAGATTCGGCGGAAGATTCAGGAATATTTTTCCGCCCTCTTGCCCTTCGTCGGCCCGAAGACTTCCGTCCCTTCAGGCACCCTGATTCGAAGTTTGTCTTTTCGCGCGTCCTCTCGTTACGTATTCCCGCCGAAGGATAACGTCCTGGATCCGACGGATTGCAGAAAGAGGCTGGTAAGTGGGAAGAGGGCAGGAGAATAAAGACAGAGGGAATGGTAAAATCGGTAAAAAGACTTCGTAAAAATCGGGGCGTGTTGGGAGTACGGAATCGAATCCTCGCCAGCGTCTCGTCGGAAAAATGGCGAAGGTTATACCCAGGCGAAATCAGAAAGGGCAGAACAGAATCAAAGAGAAATGGGGCGGTATGTCTCGTGGCTATACCGAAAGAAATGATAGACACGATTTTGCATTATATCTGACGTTCCACTTTTCGACACGTTTCATTCGCCGAATATTATCGAACATTTGAGGAAAAAATGCAAACATATCCGAAAAACAACATATAATTATTGCTCATAGCTATCGTGTCACATCTAGATAAGCCATAATGAAATAAAAGAGAATTAAAAATAGTAACAATTTATAATCATAATATTCATTGTCAGTTATTATTGAAAGTGGTAAATGCAATTTTCTTCACCTAATAGCAATTACGTTTTTCGCATAGTGTGAGCAATGTATTTTTCATGATATAAAATCTTTAGAGCTGATAAATCATTCGTCCGCAGCGAAAAACGTATCTTCTACATTATTTTATCATGAAAATCTGAAACGTCATATTCACCCATTATATAATTTCAAGAATTTATAATCGGGACGAAGACTAATTTTCTCCTTCTAATATCCGCGGATCAGATCAGATATCTCTCAGGTCACGATCCTTTCAATTTTACCTAATTTTGTTCTCCACGTTGCTCTTCGCCATCACATGTCGTCCTGTATCATATTCTCTTGCGGTGATCTCGGAAGGTGGAAGCATAGGAATAGAGAAAGAGAGAAAGAGAGAGGGAGCAGGGAAAGAGAGAAAGAGAGAGAGCGCGGGTATGATGGCAGAAGGTGTAAGAGGAGAAAGACCAGGCGGTGGCGGCGGCAATGGCCAGGGGGGTTGCGGGGGTGGTAGAAGGACGTGCCTTCATTTGTTTCAGCGGGCACAGCGGTGGGTGGTTACGTCACGTGTTGGTCGTCATGGTAACCTTCTGGGCTTGCCAAAGAGGGGATCCATCGTGTTGCCGGTTAAGACGGCCAGAGACCCTGATCCTACGGGATCTCCCATGCACATGGATTCCCAGTCGCGAAGGGTGATGGCGGAGGGATGGGGGGGAGGCAACGGGGGAGAGGAGATTCATCGTCCCTCGAGCGGAAATCATCGGTTTCTCCGCCTTTGAAGTCGTTCGTCATCATCGAACGTCAGGACGTTCGACCGACTGCGTGATAATGTCTCTCGCATCGCGATGCCCTCGAAACGCGCGCGGAATCCGTTATCGGGCTCGCATGCATCGCGCGAGCGTGGCAAATTGTTAATAAATGACGACGCCGGGTGCCGCGCGTGAATAACGCATTACGCGTCGAGTTTCCTCGATGTTCTCGCAATATCGCGTCACTGGGCGAAATCCCGACGTCAGTATTGTCGACATTTGAAGAAATAGTAATGGAAGCGAGAAAATTGAAAATATCGTATTTACCGATAACTGAAAATAACATATCAATAATTATAAATTTAAAAGCGCTTTTCAAGTTATTGTGAGATTTAAATACCCTATTGTAGATCCTGTTGAGATTAAATTTTGATATCGAGGCAACATCGATTTAAGAATTAATTGAATTGAGATGGCTTTTGTAGGTTTATATGAATGCATTATTTCTAGCAGTAGTTTATAGATCGCAATCTCATTTTCAGGATGTAGAGTTTTATTGCGGAAAAGTGATGCAATAATTATGACATACAAATTTATCTCTATAATCATATAATATAATAACATTCTTGCTAAGGGGAATATTTTGGATAAAATACAATTCTATTCTCTTATTGAAATTAATTTTATAAATACTCATGTGCAAAAAATGAGAATTAAAAATTTTTTAGAACCAATTAGTAATCGTGTGATTTTCCATTTATATAATTACTATATTAATTATTATCACTGTTAATTTAATCACGATGATTCTTTGCCTCTAACTGAACTAACTGTGAAATATAAATGAAATCTCACTATTCATTATACGAGTATCGCTGCTATGTGGCCTTCTTATTGAATGTTTCTTCGAGAGACATGGTAGAGATGCACCAGTACGAGAAGGCTTCGGGCTAGTTTAATTCTCCGAGAACTAACGCGAACTTTTACGTCAGTACATCGAGGATTTTGCGCGTGCATCCACGAGTATCGGCGAACAAGATGCGACACGATTAAGTGTGCAAGAGTATTTCGTGGAATAGAGGAGACCCTATACTCAACGAGACCCGGAGGCACCTTCAGAAAGGATGTTTCGTATCCTCGGGGCTGCACGAGTGCCTGCACTTGCCGGCACGGGAGCATCTTTACCAAAGTACGAAACTGCAGCAGCCTCACCGAGTCTTCACGTCGTAATTACATGAGCTCCCTCCCTCCCTCCCTCCCTCTCCCTCTCTCTCTCTCTCTCTCTATCTCTCCTTCCTTCTCTCTCTTTCTCTCTCTTTCTCTCGCTTTGCGCGGCGGTTCGCATTTCCTTGCTTTTCTCCCTGTTCTGGTAGATAGAATCTCGAAACCACCTTGTCCGGGTCGAATTCCATTAACATCGTGCTCTCGTATTTCGCGTATTCGTACGTGTATTCGTTATGTGTGCAATTAATACCTTCGCATGCACGTTGATCCTTTGCACGATGCGCAATTTTCATTAAGAAAATTTCGACTTTTCAGTAGATACCTCGGTGAAATAATTATTATCAAGGAATTAAGATAATAATTCGTTTCGATCTTTGAGTAGGAAGGATTCTATGATTATTAATTAAACTTTACGTTTCTAAAATTAAATTTCATTAACGGAATTTATCAAAATTACATTTTACACGTTTCTAATAGGCAAATTCCGGAATATTAATTTTAACATTGTGACAATTGCGCCGGTGAAATTATTTATTTTTAGAGATGCGAGATTCCTATTAAAAAATTATCTTAGAACGCGACGCGCAACTTACATTGATACTAGGTATTGTTTCTCTCTGCGTTTGAAATTAATTTGAAGTTGCCTAAGCAGTATCCCCCCCCCCTGGCGTGCCACAAGATGTCCTGTTCCCACTGCCTGCCAGTCAATAAGGAATACCCAACGAAGCAGTTTCGAACTTGCTCGCCGGGGAAGTACCTAGGGAAGTGCTCGAACCACTCGATCTCTCGGAAGTTTCTCTAATTTCCGCTCCTTACACGATACTCGGAAAAAGCCGCAAACGATAACAACTCCGAGACAATCCGAGACTTCAAATAGGGATAAATCGCGATTTTAATCAATACTGTCAATGGAAATTATCATTCTGCTTAATTATTTATGAATACTTTGTATCTTGCGAGTATTATACTCGCCACCCCTCATAGTCGTCTCGAATCTATAGACAATAAATTCATCCGTGAAACGTATCTATGAACAACATTTCTTTACGCTTTCGTACGTTTCAATGCCAATTGACATTCTCGCAAGCTGTTTGATATGTATGTACAACGTCAGCCAATTCTTGACACACAACTATAACACGAGACGTGGATCAGCGCCATGTTGTCGGGGCGGAGGACGCCTTGAACGGTGCAACGCTGGCTTGTGACCCTCGCTACTCGCGAGGGGGTGGTTTTCGGGGTCGAGACGCGGGAGGGTGGCCCTGCCAAAACCACCCTACTGTACGTTCTCGCGCGTACATGTACCATGGAGGAGCAGAAGGGGCACGCTGTACGTGCAACGGTGCACGATAAAGCCTCCGTCGTCCTGGCAGGATGCAAGACGTAAGACGCCTAACGATCTCTTCTCTGCCCTCCCTCTCTCTCTCTCTTTCTCTTTCGTCTCTTCTCTCTTCGTCCTTCGCCCTTCCTCTCCCTCTTGTCTGTCCTGTTTCGCCGAAGCTGCCTTCCACGGCTCTACCTTCTGTCTATTCTACTTCTCTCTCCATCCTCTTTCAGCCTTCACATCTAAACTCCGTACGGCTCGATGTAGCGAGACTTTGCAATTGCTTGCCGGTGGCTTAGCGTCTTATGCAGTGCTTGCGCCGTGCGTCCTGCGCGGAAACCGCCGCCAATTTGCGCCAATTTGTGTTTGGCATCACTTCTTAGAAATCTTCGTCGTTGCGCGGAAACCGCTCGCTAGTTCTCGCTCGTCTTCCCGTCCCTCAGCTCGCGGAGGATTCGCGTCGGGGTTTCTTCCGAAGCCGACAACGAATTCTAGTAATCTCTTTTGGAACGTCTCTTACATACATCTCGCTCTTTCATAAGACTTCATCGATGTATGCCAATGTTCACCGCTAATTGCCTGCTTCTTGCATACCGGCGCATCATGTGCCGACTCAATTAGCTTTTGATGATATTAATGTATAATTAATTAGAGTAACTTTGGTTTTTGCAAAATGTTAAGGTCTTTGATTAAACTTGATAACATGTCCTGGATATATTTATGTTTCTTACACCCCCCAAAAAAATAATTTTGATATACATATATAAAATCCTCTAAATCTTATAGGATTTTACTCTTATATTGAGCTTAAGAAAAATTTTTCTAGAATCAAGAGAAAAATAGTATAAACAAGCGTATTTAGGAGAGAAAAAAAATATTTTTCACTTTATTAAAAGAGGAATATGTTTGCTGTAAAAGTAAGTTTAGAATATAGGATTATAGGAAAAATCATTTTGAACATAAACACTTTTTTTGGGTATAGTATCCAATCTTGCAATATCTAATTTAAAATAAAAATGTAATCCATTCTTCAGCTTTCAACTTATGTAATAAGTGATACGTTATCCTTTGTTTCGTAAAGAGTATTTCAAGAATAAAAGTTATTATATACACCCCTGCCCGTTACAGGATATTCATCGTTACGACACGATCGAGCGAGGTACAATCGAGATTAATTGAACACTGTCGGATCGCGTCACTTCACCCTGGTCACTTTCTGGTCATCGACTCTCAGCGGTCCGCGTAGATCGAGCGTGGAAACGTAGGCCGTAAATCAGAATCGTAATGCGCGGTGGGCTGACCCCGAGGAAAGGTTGTTTGGGCTGACCCTCGACCTGGGTCAGGGGGCCCGAGTGACCCCCGCCGGAGTGGCCGAGGGACGCGAAACCGGAAATTCAACCGCCAACCGGACTCCCTCTCTCTTCCCCTACCTCGCGCTTGTCGCACTCTCCTTGTCCAGGTTTGACCTGGACTCGAGCCAACGATAATGCTCGGTCACTCCTTTTCACGGCACACGCCCGACACCATATTTCCGCGAGTGATTTATCGGCGGGCCGATGTTTAATCGTTTATTAGCACCTACCGTCCCGTCTTGAGCCCGCGAAAATTAATATTCGCCCGGAGCATTCGACGAGTCTACTTGGGGAGGGGAACTCTTTCGAGTTTTATGCGAGCCACGTGATTCGCAGCCAAGCAAACCGTGGCTTGTCAAACAACAGTTGCCGCGACGTCGGAATTTTCAATTGGGTGACAGTCTGTCGCGTAATTTGAATATTAGGTGCCTCACCGTAGCTAATTCGCCGACGTTCGTAATGAATAATGGAAAAGATAAGCGTGACGTAGAAGAACCAGTGACGACATGGAGTTTATGTAATACAAATGAACAATGTAATAGCTAAAGCATACCTATCGTAATATTAATTCATAGTTATATGCGATTATTATAAGTTGAATTTTTAAACCAATCACTTTTAAAATATCATCAATCTTCACCAATATTCCATATTAAGCGCACCATCGATAATACGCTTTCCTTATATTAGTTTTTGAATTATTACATATATAAATATTAAAGAAAAATCGAACGCTGTAGGTGGTGAAAGACTCACTGAACAGCCTGTTTAATGTCTGATCGAATTTCGCGCATGTACGATTTACATCTAAAGGTTTTTTCATTATCAAGAATCGAATTATTCACGGTCAAGCGAGAGCTGACCAGCGGTCAACTGCCTGTCAGCAGGAAGCCTGGGGGAGAAGTCGACAAACCACGCCAGTTCGAGGCAATTGGACGGAATATGATCTCGGGGATGGCGCCCGCGGGGGTGCAGAGATGGCCGAAGCTTAGATGAAGGGTATCCTTTACAAAATGGCTGTATATTGCACTTTCGAATCAGAGAATCTAAATCAGAGAGCTAAACTGCCTCAAGTAAAATTTATTTTTGGAAAGATATTCAAATATCAATATTTAAAATATTTTAGATCGTTGAAATAGAATTAAGAAATTATCGATGTAAATATTTAACAATTCTTATATATTATATCAGGACAAATCTTTAAAAAAAATATATATATATATACAAATACAAAATGTCTAAAATAGCTTTTTAAGAAACGAGCAAAAGAACAAAAATTTAACTTTATTGCGCAATGTGCAAACTAGAAATATAAATTAGATTAATATAATTTAATGCTTTTAAGCTACAGAAAACATGTATAAAAGAAAGTGTTTAAAGAAATGTAAGATATATCCTTTCAATGTACTTAATCATTCATGATATTATATTTAATCATTCGCTAAATTATTCAATATATCTTCAATATATCCATATAAATTAAATCAGTTCATGTATTATAACGTAAACGAGGAATATCTTAAAGATCTTCTTTAAAATTACATTTTACTAGCGACATCGTAATTGTATCAACGTCAAATGATTCAGCCGGAAACATGAGAATTGATGATATCATTGCATCCTTTTTTACGAGGCAAACCTCACGATAATTTTATTTGCATCGCCCTCGACTCCAAATAAAGCGGTTTATCGAAAGAATTCGAGTATTGCTTAACGACTGGTAACTCAATGAGAGATTTTACCGCGCCATTTCTCGTCGATGGACGTATATTTTTAAGGCAGCTATTATATGTGCGCGATGCGCTCTCCGAGCGTGATATTACTTTTGCATTACTTCCATCTTTCGTGACGCATACTCGCCATTGCTGAAAGCTATTGCTGAAAGCACTTCTTGGCGTGTCAATATATAAACATTTGCAGAAATACAACGAATCAAATTGATTTCTTCTTATGGAAGAGAATAAACATATTTCCACGCTGGAATTTATCTAATGGATTATTCTAATGTTACTTTTTGAAAAAGAGTTATTTATAAAACAAATATAATCTAACTGAATGTATCACAAATATTATATATATATATATTTAATAATTTTAATAATATTAATTATGTTTAAGTGATATAGTGATGTCACTGCACAAAAAGATAAATTTGAAGAATACGATACAACTTAAGATATAAATTTTATTTCATTATTGCATGTAGATTTGCAACCACAATGTTATATTCATGTAATTATCGTAGGTTTCTGTATTTTCATAGTTCATCATAATTTAATATCAAAAATCTTTTAAATATAATACTAAATAATATTTTTAAGTGAAATTCCTTAAATAAACGAGCAGTTCAATAACAGCCAATGTAACACAATTCGTCGGGATTCTTTCAAACACGGGAATATTCCGTGAACGATCTCGCAGCGACAATAACGCACGGGAGTAACGCAAAGTGCAACGCGGGTCGTGGATCGAAAGTGTAGAACGTAAAATCTCACCTGAAGAGACGCGACGGACAGTCGGAAACACCGTTGCTCCATCGCCGAGGTGTTGCCTCCACGATGCCAATCGAAAGACTAAGCGAAAGGGTTAACATATTCCTGAATACAAAACGCATGCATATTCCATGGGGTCCCATGTGCGTCTCCTACCCTGATACCAGCGCGCACGCACGCTCACATTAACGCCGCGCATATACACGTGCGAGTGTACGCGCGTGGGGCCCAGATGGGCCCCCCCATGTACGTATACGGGAAACGAGCTACCTGAAGGTTTTTTTAGCTTACAGAAAAAGAAAGAAAGAGAGAGAGAGAGAGAAAGGTGGAGGGAAGAAGAGAGACCCTATGAACCCTTGAGGCAGTCATTCTGACAACTATTGCTTATCGTAATGTGATTTTCATACGGACATCCGTACATCTTCAAATAGCTTTGGCGATAATTAATGATTCGTCCAAAGTGTCGACCTCTCTCGAATCGTCGCAGCTATTTATCCGCCGTAAAAAATACGATTCGATACTCTTCTTTTAAAATCATCTACCGAATGACAGTAGTGGATTCTCGAGTAACAGATTTCCCAACAAGATAATTGACAAGAAGGAACGTGACAAGTAAAAATAATTTCAATGTTTTTCAATTTTCAATATTTCAATATATACAAATAATTTCAAAAAATGATAACGAATTCTGGATATTTTGAAATATTACGTGACAAGATGTACAAAAAAAGTTGAATAATCAAAAATAAGATAATTGTATTTTTTAATTATTATCTACTCAATTTTTATAAATGACTTTATTATATTAATTTAATTTAGTTATATAAATTTATTTCCACACAAGTTGCTTTTATTGAATTAATATTAAAATTAATATTATTATTAAGCATTGAGTTTTTAATTTTCTCTTAAAATATCAAAAGACGATTTCTGTACACAATCGTATATTTACAATGCCCGGTAAAATTTTTAGAAGTTTGTAATATAATTCAATATAATTTATTCAAATAATAAAATAATGAGTAATAGAAAAATTTAGAATGTCACATCTAAATAAAATATTGCAGTTACATATATATTATATACGTATTTATATTATATTATATAGTATATACGTATATTATACTGATATTTCAATTATGTAGTTTTTTCATCAAGCATTCACTAATGTTACATTTCATTCATACGCTCCGACGTGACGTTGAATTGTAAGCCATTCGCTGACAAGGATCTGTTCTAATTCTGTTCGTGGACGTCCATCCTTGCGGCAGATGTGGGGAATGGCAATCTCTGACCGATAGAGTATCTAGGACTTGGTCTAGGCGACGAGCGACCCTTTCCCATGTATGTACATACGTATGTACGTGGGACTTAGTTAAGACGTCACCGGGACCGACAATGCGGTCACCCATGCATGCACGGGCTTCGCACCTCTGCCGCTACGCATAGAATTTGATTTTTATCTTCGAGGGCACTCGATGGGCCTCGCGATTTGGAGATAGTCTGCATCGCGTCGAGGGTACTTCAGGACACTCGGCTTTCTCGCCGCTTTTAATTCCGGCCCCGACGGCCGTCGGCCGCGCTCACAAATGCGCAGCCCGTCGTAATTTTTAATGCCCTTCGTCCTCTTCGTCGATTCGTCCTCTCTGTTATTTTTGCGTAACAGCAAATGAAAGGTTAGGCCAGTTTGCGTTCAAAGTCGTCATCTTGATTCAATAACTGGTATCAAGGTCTGAATATCATTTCATATTTAATGTCATTTATGTATGCTTCAAGTTTACAAAGGCATATTTAATTACATTTGTGACTATAATAATATATGTCTACTTGAGACTATACTATCGTAAAAAAAACACAATTATTAATTCAAGTTAAAGATGCAAGTTATAAAAATTTTTTTAGATATCTTAATTTCAAAATGCATATTCTTCATATCTTGGTTGGTCACTTGCTCAAGTATTTCGTTTCTCTACTTTTAAGTCTAATCATCTTTCCCGATTTTATTATACAGAATATATAGTTAGATTTATACATTTATTATATTGCTAAAGAGAAATATAACCGCCGAAGAAATGCGATAAAAGATTTCGATCTTTAATCTTTCGTTGTGATAGCAAAACGTTCGGAGTCGTAGAAACTGTTTCTCTCGCGAGAAGTTAACCTGGGTTACCTGCCGATCGGGGCCCGATCCCTTCGCCGATATTCTATATTAGTCAAAACCGAACGCCCGTCACAATGACGCTGATTACTTTAATAATGGAACAGAATGGCCTCGGGGCTGGTGGCTGGGTGTTGGGTTTTCCTCGCGGGTACAATGCCTCTCGCGAAGTATACAAATAGTGAAAAAAGCAAGGGGGAGGTCTCTACGTGCCCGTTCCGGGTGCCCCCCCCCCCTCGCTCCCGTACCCCGACGATACGTCCTAGTTACCGGCGAGAATATTCAAATTGCAACCCTTTCGCAATGTGAAAGGAGACTTCTGCCGAACCCCTTCGATCGGATTCAATGGGCATCGATATTCAAATTTATTTGACGGAGGTTCCTCTTCCTTCAACCCTTCCTTGCCCGCCCTTCTCTTGTACTCTCGTCATCTCTCTCTTTCCCTCCCGTTCTCTTCTCGCGCTTTTTTTTCCCGCAACGAAAACCGTTACACGTAACCGGTGCAAGTTACTGGGGGTTGGCAAGGGCACGGGGAAAAAAGAATTTGCATCTCGCTCGTTTTTTTTCCTTCCCTCCTTCGGCCGTCGATACTCGCGGTCGATATCTGGAACGGAAACCGCGCCGACAGATGCGCGCATCCGCACGTGGTAACTGTTCGTCGTCGATATTTCGGGCGGCGTTTCCGCCGCCAGAAGATCTAGATCTCGAGAAAAGAGACGGTGTCGCGTTACAAGGTCTTTCGATGCGAACAAGAGTCTTGAAGTAGATACAATAGGCGCGCCGATTTTTATTGAAATGCGTTATAGTAACTAAAAACAGCAACCCCTAATTTGACGATTGGCCAGACGGTTACATTTCTTGCTTTTCAATCTTTATTATAATAATACTATATTTTATATTCAGAATGTTTACACGATTTTCCTCTGAAATGTAGAATTCTTAAATTTGACGCAATTAAAAGTTGCACATAATATCTTAATGACATGTAGCAGATTAAGATAGAAACAAACTGTTAGTTAATCTTATAAGACTAGAAGTGTTTTCCTAAATTACAAAAAAATAATAATATCTGCTTAAAACAGTTGCCGCATCTCTGAAAGTAATGGTATTAACTCTTCTTCGTTTTGCTTTAAAAGATTATATTACAAACTTAGCCTTATTATTTCGTTTTTTCATGAAATTATATCTGTGACATCATCCTTTATGCAATTCTGTATTCCAGAGCTCGCGAACAAGAAAATACTCGAGTGAAATGTACCGAAACAATGTGAACAGATCACTTCAGGAATTTCAATACATCAAATAGACTATCATTCAAGAAAGGAGGACATCAATTTTTAGAAAACTCAAACGGATATAACGGGAGGGAAGAATAAAAAGGGTCGCAACAAGATTTAGCTTCGGGGTGAGCGTCAATAGAATTCATTAACCAATCGCTGCGGAATCGAAGTAACCGCGGCACCAAAAATTCTCAGGGCACCCGGTACGTGAATATTACCGTGTTCGTTACCACGCTCGAGCACTCGCTCAGTCGCGGTGACGTTCTTTTAAAGCGACGACGTTCAGCAAGAGGTGCGACCTGCTAAATATTCTATGGAGCATTGTAGTACCCGAGGGTAAGAAGTAAACGTGGAAAAAGAGAAGATGGCGTATAGCAGGAGAGGATGAAGAAGGATAAGAAGAACAAGGGAAGATTGACGACGACGAAGAAAGGTAGGAAGGAGTACGAACAAGAAGAAGAATAAGAAGAAAATAATGACTGTTACGAGTCTGGGGCGTCGTCGTCGTCGGCGTGTCTACGGCCGTGACCTGGTTTTTTCCGAAGCAACAGGTCCCTTCTAATTAAGAACACTTAAGAAAACTTCCCTCTTAAAGTTGACGCCTTCCCCTTCACTCTCTCGCGGCCGTCCTGATAACGCTATTATATTTTAATAAACTCACTAGTTTTCTCCTTCCTTTTCTCGTCTCACTTTTTCGTCGCTGCTATCGTCTCCTTTCATCTTCCTCGATCCTGAAGTACGTCAGATGAGACTTCCGCCTCGAGGTATACTCATATAAATACTCAGCGCCAAAAACCAAATCCAATTTCTTTGAATGCGTTATCCCTTATTAATTACTTTTTAATCACTCAATTCATCATTTGCTATTATTCCAATTAATATCCATTAAATTTATAAAAGGAATGTATGTTTCGTTAAACAATTATAAATAATTGCTGGCTCTAAAATTGTATAATTATATATACAATAAACATATAACAAAGAAATTATACATTACGTATAGAGGGATATATTTCTAGTCTCAAGACGAAGAATCTAAACTCGTTCTCGTGCATCCAAATTGGATTACGGCCTAGGCTGTTTCCTGGCCCCTTGTTTTTCATCACGACTTATGCATGACTTGCGCGATAGTCGCAACACTTCGCGCGCGGCAATAAATTTTACAAGCTTTATCTATCTACGAGAGTGTCATTTTTGAGAGTAGAAGGTAAGCCTATACGCTGAAGACGAATAGAACAGATATCTGAGAAAAAAAGAGGAGGATCGAGAGAAATGAAAAAGCGAGAAAAATAAAAGAGAGGAATCGAGAGACGGATAAAGAAGGTAAATTGAAGAGAGGAGAGAGGAGAGAGAGAGAGAGAGAGAGAGAGAGAGAGAAAGCAAGAGCACGAAACACCCTCGCGGGACGATGAGGGTAGTATTGGCTGGTTGGCAGTCAGTGGCTGGGTTTCGAAGTTAAAGAGCTTCGGGGGCATACGTGAGAGGGATGTAGAGAGCTCGACGGGGGTGAGGACTGTGGCTGAAAGGGGGAAGGAGGTGGCAAGGGGTATACGTGGGACGGGGCGAAGGGAGATTTGGAGTAGGGTGGGTGGCGTTCCTGGCGGCCATTTTGAACGCATATATCGATTGTTTGGCGGCCGGGCTCCGCTCGGCCATTCGCAGGGGTGGCTCGTGTGTCACATAACCAACCCCCGATCCGCCGTTCCCCTCCTTGCCTCCCGCGCGAAAATGCGTAGTGGTGTGTTTTCGCGCGCGTGATTCGCCCATCGTGTGGACATGACCACTGGATTTGTTTCCGAGAGGCTTGCGACGTCTGAGCGAAACGCGAAATGAAATTAATGGACGAATTTCGGAATCAAGGGTAAGTAAGAATTCGTCAAGGATTAATCAAGATGTAGTCGAAGACTGATGTGTCAACTTCATGTCACGTACCAACATAGCTAAATGATACATTTGAAATTGAATCGAAAATGATGTAGGTAGAAATGATGTATCGTACAATCCGTTGAAAACTGGATTAATTATTTATGGTATATCTTCTATTTATAGCAGAATTTCTCTGCAATGACGACTATATATAATTTATTACGCATCGCTCGCTCTCTCTCTCTCTCTCTTTCTTTCTTGAGTAGATACAATAATAAAAATGAATAGTAAATATCACAAGCATTACAAAATTTTTAAAATTGAGTTCTCGTTAAAGAACTCATAATATGAGAGAGAATATATATTTTAGAACAAAATCTGTATAATTAAAAATATTATTCAATATTGTAAGTAAATAAATACATCTTAATGAAAATCTTATAAACTCAATTTCGCGCGTCGAGTAATGAGTGAATTGCCTTCGACCCTAATAATTACGAAAATTGACCAATGTCTCTCCGTACACCGTTCTCATAAATCTTCACTGTCACCTGACAGCACGCGTGCAGCACGTGCCGAGCGTGACGAGGGAGCTCTCGCGTCCTGTCCAGCACGTGACCGTAGGTCGGTACCATCACGGCAATGCCGCATATTCGCCGTGGCCAGAGTGGTATGGGAGGGTGGCTCCACGCACAAACTGCCCCTAAACCGGCTTAGAACCCGCCCCGGCGAAACCAGGTGGCCCAATCGGATCCCGGGTCTCCACCGTATGATCTTGCTACGCGAAACGCGCAGGTCCGGCAGTAGACGAACTGGACATTGGGATTATCTTCCCCCGTACCACCTCGTGACCGCACGTGCGGAATCCGCCCGATATTTTTGGTATATGTTCGCAAGAGAGAAGGAGAGAAAAGAGAAAAAAGAAAGATCCCTTTAAATGGATCATCGGCTTATTCATGATTGCGTAATTTCGGTATAATTGTGCAATTTCCAATCGCTTTTAATATACCTAAATTGCAAAATTATTTTTCTACATAAAATTTTTTATTATAAATATGTGTATATTTATAATATTTTTACAATCTTCTCAGCAATATAATTGTAATTGCACTGACAGAATTAATATTATACCTTATTATACGGAACATTTAAAAAGATATTTCTTTAAAAAGAACAATCATTTCTCACATTTAAGATAAGATCATGATAAAGAGAGTTCTACATGAAGCATTAATTTTGATACACGTTTGCCTTATAATCTTTCATCCCACAATTGTTCACATTACAAACCCTCGGATTTATTCCGCAAAACGTGGCAATTTGTTCGCGAACTTGCTTAAAAACAGAGTCGGCGGAGACGAGCAAAGTAATTCCGGGGATAAGCATGAAGTAACGTGGTAAAATGTCGTTCGCGCCAGCGGCGGTTTGTGGGCCGTTGCGTCTTAAAGGGGAAGTTTCGCACCCCTGTAAGGTAAAGTTCCTCAGCATTCTCCTACCTCGCGATCTCCACCCTCCCTCCCCCCGCCGCAGCTTTTTTTCGCAGAGCGTCTCACCCCTTTACCGTCGTTCTGGCGGCGCGCCAACTAGGTGAAAAGTGCGGAAAGTGAACTCGCGATTTACGGCACCGCCGCCGAGGAGAGAGTCGAGGGGGTAGGGTTGAATGAGGCTCGAGGGTGGCAATAGCGGGAAAGAAGCTAGACCGAGGTGGAAAACCGCGAGCCACCTTCCTTCGGAAAATTTATTCAAATTAAGGTACATCGGACGCGCGACTCGGCGGATCGCGGCAAAAATCGAAAGCGCCGCGAGGCGCCGCGCCCGTATAATTGGCGACGGTGAAAGTCAACGGCGACTTTGAAAACCAGCCCCCACACCGTCGCACTATTTCATCGTCGGAGTTTCGTTCGACGGTTAAACTTTCGTTCGCAACGCGAACTGCCGCGAAAAGTTTTCACCCGCGATCGCATCGGCACAAGGCGGAGGGATAAGCCTCGAATGAACGATCGAATCTTCTTCGTAATAGCGCGTAAGTAGGTTTCCTTCCGTAAATCGGAAATAACGTTCCTAATTGGATTTCAGAAATGCCGTATCATCTGGCATGATTGATTGGCAATTGATATTATTGCGGTTTGACGTTCCGTCTGCTGTCGTGGTCTTTCATAGGATTTTCCCACAGTATGTTGAAAACAATTAATAATTTTGAAATTATATGAAATTTTGTCATCGACGAATGTACAAGGATAAACATTGCAATTAGCTTTAGAATAAAAAAAATTATAGTAAAGATTAAATTGTAATAATAAAAAAAATACATTTTCAATATGTCATATAGTACACAATGTTATTTATAACTCTGTCGCCGTGTAAATCGCAAAGATCTTTTACCCTTGCTTTCGATTAATACATTCCACACTGATTTTCGAAGGTAACTTTAAATTCTGTAGCCTCCAATTTTCGAAAATACGCTTCCATTCTCTTGATTCCTGAAATTCACATGGCTCAACGAACAGATCGTTGCAATACGTCAAATCGTGAAATGCGCCCTTTAAATCCGCGTAATACTCCTTGTCAAAAACATGCCGGGTCGCAAGTGCGCTCGACATATCTCGCAAAACGTATCTTCTCTCGTCCTACTCGATCCGTCCGTTTATTCACCTATGGCCCCAGCTCTTTTCTTTGATCGCATCTTCGAGAATCCATTCTTTCGGAGAAGAAGAGAGAGAGAGAGAGAGAGAGAGAGAGTTAGACTTTCTGCGCGGCGTTCGATGAGCCCGCACACCCCTACGTACACCGCCCACGCGCACGCACACGCAAATACATGTCCGTATGTATTCGCGCGACGTGGTTACGTGTCTGCCAGGGCGCCCGTGTGCGGGCGCATATTCTGGAATACGAGGAGCTCTAATCCCCTTTTAGAGACTCGGCTCATACCATACATTGAGATATGCCTTTGACGGGCGCTCCTGCCGTGCTATTGGCTCGGCGTAATCTCATGTAAGTTGGGTTGCCTAGCCGCAGGAGCCCCACATACACGTGGCACACTACGCGCGCGCGCGCGCCCGCGTTAGGGTCCGTTCACACAGGGCCAAGCAGGAGTTGCGCGCGGAGCCCGGGCTCTTCCCCGACCCGATCTTTTTGAGTCTCCTATTACCCCTGTCGCACACACGATCGATAGGGCAGATGCCTGACGTACAGTCGGCGCATGCCCCGCCTGGAAACCGAATCGAGCAGCAGAGATTTCTCCCTTTCTACGTCAGAGGGCACCTACCTCCGTTTCTAGGGTGGTTCGAGGGCTAATCTTGGCCGATTGAAGGGATGCAAATCAGTTTTTGATGAAAATACGCTATGGAAAATGTACTTGTAAGAATTCAGTTACCCTTGTGTTCTCGTGATTTCATCTATTCGCAAATTTTTCGCTTAATTTATACTAACAATCCTCGTTCACGGAAATAATAATAACACCGATGCAATTACAAATAATATCAAGTTAAAATATACAACTGACACGTTTCCGTGTTATTAACGTTATCCAAGTGTTGTAGAAAGATTAGGTATGAAAAATGAATTCAATTAGACATAACTTCAGATATTTATTACACAAATAATAAATTATCCTAACTTCCTCGTTCACGGAAATAATAATAACACCGATGTAATTACAAATAATATCAAGTTAAAATATACTGACATGTTTCTCAGTCTTATTAACGTTATTCAAGTGTTATAAAAAGATTAGGTATAAAAAATGAATTTAATTAGACGTAACATTAGATATTTGTTACACAAATAAATATCAAAAAAATGATAATAAATTCCTGTTTAATATACACTGTACGTTGTCCATTTTTTATCGCGTAAAAAAACACATTATCTCTTACGACTCGATTAGCGCGCGTTTTACGAGCCAATGATTCACGCGTCGCTCTCTTTACCTAGCCGCGAAGATATGATAATGATTAATCAACCTTCCGTCCAAACACAATTCCGCCGAGACGGTTGCAGGAATGCTAATACAGGCTCGCAGGATTGCACCTGCGGGAAAGCAACCCTGCACACATATGTTCACAAAAGACCTATCCTGAAGCGGTATAACAAGAGCCTGATGACAATATAACAGAGACAAGCACATTTGTGCTCCACGCAATTTCTATTTGCGTTGCACTCGCAACGTGCAATGCAATTGTAATTAAATTTTTGACGGATAGGCCTTAATTATCACTGACATAACTTGTTTAATCGGATTATATCGCACTTAATCGTAATTTTCGATTTTGCAACAAATTACGATAATTGTACCTTTTGCAAATCGTGTAAACTGCAGAATAATAAAGATTCAAACATGACAGACATAAAATCTTCTTCAATTTGTTAGAAGTTTATTAAAATTTGTTATCTCCACTACAGATTTTTTTATATTTAAAAAACAGTCCGTACTTTCTTGTAATAAGGACGAATCTTACTAAGAAAAAAAAACGTCATTCTTACTACTGTTTTAAATATTATTTAATTTCTATTTCTCTTTGCCAATTTAAGAGGCGCAACATTGATTTTCTCGTAAAAAAAAGTAACATTTTTATTACTACATAGATTTTCACAAAGTTTCTCGTTATTTATGCTAAACTTTATCGGTCGTCCCGCAGTCAGGGACAATCAGTTGCTACGCAAAGTTGCTCCAGAAAGTTGCGATGACCCAAGAGCCACGTGTCTTTCTCGCCACCGCTCACCTCTCGCACTCCCTCCCCCTTGTGTACACGAAAAGCGCGCGGCGCGCATGTTTTTTCTCGCCCGTCCAGTTTTATCGTAATTGCCAGCTTTACGTAAGGCTGTTTGTACATGTGTTATCATGAAATACGGCGCTATTTGTACAATTGTTTGCTCCCTCACCCGTGGTGTGGCGACGCGGCGCAATGCCACCACCTCCTGCGTGACCACGGATGAAAAATTCCGGGCAGAAGGTGATTTCGGTGATTTAAATCACCTGTAATTAATTTATTGTCAGCATTAAGCGCGCGGACTCTCGCGGCGAGGCAGTTGCCGTAATTGCGTTTGATAAGGGGTCTCACCCGAGAGACGACGTTCGCCACGAATGCGCAGATCGCTTAATCGCTCAAGCATCTCTTTCAGCTTTCTTTCTATTTATTTTTATAATATTTACCTTTCGCATGTCTATGTATTTGTACAATCCGCAGTCTTTCAATTATTCCACCGACTTGCACGAATTGCATCGTAACGCTCCGTCCGACATTGAGTCACGCTCGCCTTCCTTCGAGTTATCAATCGCAGCCGCCGCGCTCGGGTCGGTCCAAGTGCGAGCACGTGATTATTCATCGGATTAAGCGGCGCAGAGCGAAAATATTCCCGAGCCAATGACGTCGCGCGCGAATATTCCAATAACGACGATAGCAGTCTCGCGACAGATAAGAATCCGGATTCCTTCGCCGTTAAGGCGTGAAACTCGAGCGCGTAATAATCGCAATGGCGACCGTCACTTCGACGACAAAAAGAAATACGTAAACGTTAATTTAATTATGCTCTGCATACTTAAATTTAAAAAAAACAATAATTTTTTATTTTCAATTATAAGAATTAAGATTTTTTCAATTGCATTTTCAACATTAATCGGTCGATGATTGTTCGAATTTAAAACTTTAAGATTTTAAATATCGATCAGTCACAGTTAAAACTGTTTTTAAGTTCGTTTCTGTAAAATTCGCTTTTAGCACCTTTTAGCCAGAAACACCTTTCCTCCAGCATGTAAGTCGAGCGAATCCATTTCGTTTCACGCGACGTAATCCCATTCGACGTCTCTAAGAGAGGGCATTTAGTAAGGAAGATCGATCCCCCATAGAAAATTGTCCGAGCAATTTGTGATCTTTCACGATTCTCGCTGGACCACGAAAACGAATCTCGTTTGAGGACGCCCGACGTGCTGGACCATGTGACATAATCCTGTCGGACGCTTTTCTGTGTCGCGCTCTGACCGAAAATCCCGGAGAACCAGCGGAGACGCGCGGCCAAGTTTCGTAAATACAAAAACATGTCGTTGTACAAAGGGACCGAGAGTGACACAGAAATTGCTGCAGGAAGATACGCGATGATCCGCCGGTATCTCTGTTTAGAAACTTATCTACGTTTATGATTAAAACTTCCTGGTATGTGGTCGCCACCAACTGAAATTTACAATTTATTTGCTCTACTTGATAATATTAAACTCAGTCCGTTGAAATCTTTAAGTCAGCACAAGATAATGCAATGAATTGTGTAAAATGATATTAATATGAAAAATGGAAACTTTTGTAATTCCATTTTATGAGTAGAATATAAAATGATCTCTAAGATAACACACTATGCAAAATTACCGTCATAGATTACTGTTTATAACACTGTCATTTATATGGATTTTCGATTAAAATATTAATCGAATAATTTTACTTAAAGGAAGAAAATCCTTATTCGTTAAAATAAATATTTTATGTACTTCATATAAACATTATGAGTAAACGTCGAGAGTTTTGACAACTCTTTTGGTTATTCTTTCGTCACAATAGAACACAAAGCTACGATAATACGATCGCATATGAAATACATATCATTCCATGGAAGTGGGTGAGAACCAACTCAATAAAAAAAAAAAAAAAGAAGACACGTATATAGAAGTCTCCGAGTCGAGGGGACATAATAGTAGAAAGACCGATAAGTGGAGGGGTTCAAGGCCCGACGTGAATCGAGGGCAGCGATAGAGGATGAGGTACAGGTCAGAGGCATCTCGCATGGACGCAGGTCCTTTGGAGCTTATTCGTCCAGGGAAGAAGAATGGACCCCCGAATCCTTTTCGTCCGTAATTCGGGACGGGGCCAGCTGCAAAAACCCCCTCAATCCTCGGGGCCCGTGATCGCCGTGCGTTCTTAGGCCCTCGGGGAAAGGATATCGTAAGGGCGCACCGGCGCGAGGGGGACAAATCTTTTTTTTATATCTTAGATCCTGGCCGATCATTTTTTTACGAACCCTTTTTTCCCGCGCCGTTCTCGCGCGTCCCAAGGAGCCGAGGGTCCCATTCGCGACCCGTAGGGCCCCATTCGCGCAACTGTCGCCTTTCGCCTCGTCCTGCCCTCTCTTTCTCAGTGGCCGCGCGCAAAAGGATCGCCCGGAATCTCCTCCGGTTGCGATCGTGAGCGTGTGAGCACGCGTACGTATTACATGCGCTTCCCATTCACGGAAGAACGGATGCACCTTCGTGAGAGAGTTCGGCCGTCGCCTCGTTGTCCTGCCGAGTGTTTCTTCCAATTTCACGTGGACAAAGGATCACGCGCATTCGAGATGTCCTCTTTTGGTCCTCATGACTATAGATAAACGAAATGAATGGAAGCGAAGGGAGTCGGGAGACACGCATTAGATATTTCAAGCAAAATGAGTCATGGACTTGTCATCCAAATTTCTTTAATGCGTTTGAAAATTTATATTTTTGACTAATAGTTCATTGCTTAACAAATAATTATATTGTACGTATGAGTAATAATAAAAGATAAAGATATAATTATTCTTTAGATAAACTAAGAAATATATCATTGAGATAAGAAAAGCAAAGTTTATATAATATAGCATTATCTGCAAGAAATAAATAATAAGTAAAACTATCAGTCTTTTTGGTATAATATTTGACACGTCGAACTAAATCTTATAAGCTTTTCACGTGAAAATAGTTATTTTTGACTGGCCTATATGAGTCGATACCGCGTCTCACACGACGAGTTTGTAAGATCCGAGCACGTCATAAATATCATACGAAACTGCTCCGATAGAGTTCTAGAATCTGCTAAAACATTTAGCGTGACATGCACATGTCAAATTTTAATCCATTGAATTTTTAAGTATAATACGTTTAAATTTCGCATTAGGCAAGTATGCAATTTTTAAGGATAATAACACTGCTTTAATGGTAATAATATCAGCTTACATCTGTTAAAAAAAAAAATCGATATCCAAATAGAAAAGAATCTTCCAGAAATCTCACGTGAACTGTAATATAAACTATTATGTTTCTATTTTTATTAACATTATATTTTTTTTCTTAACATCTCATTATTATACTCCCCTTATTCGTGCACAGTGACTATTAGGCTACAAATTCAAAGTCCGGCGTCTGCTAAGTCTATCGGGTGAAGTGCTTCGCGAGGGTTGGTTTCGGTCGGATATCGTGACTACTGGTCAGTTTGTTCGATAGTCGGTGCCAGCCAGCACGGATGGCCATATAGCCGCTGCGCCTTACCGGGGGCCTTGGTACCGTGCTGTGCCAAGAGGGCCACCGGTCAATACCTTCAGACCTTCAGAACACGTCGCGGAAACAAGCCGCGAAAAACGTAACCAGCCAGGTCGATGTGGACGATCGTGTGTCGCGCTTGACACCGACTGCATCGAAAGTATATACTGAGTACCTGACAGTCGAAAATACACTTTTATTTTATTTATCTTATGATGTATCGTCGTAATGTTGTAAACTATAATAGAATCCTGCTTTATATTTCAAAAACGTTATCTACAAATTCTTTTTTAAGAGAAAAATTAAATCTTGTAAAAATATTTTATCTGATATTTTATGATATTAATTTTATGATATTAATAATTTAATAATGTAAAAGAGCTCTTCTGCTCTTATATATTTTTTTAATTATACTACACAATATTTTACGAAATTCCAGATTAATATGAAACTTAGATAATTCTTTAATTTCTTTTTAAGTAAGATTCGGTATGATCATTATAGAGATATATGTCAAACTAATCGACCCTCGTCACTCCGATTACGGTCTTTTTTCTCTCGCTACTCTCTACGTATATGTGAGCGTACGTGGAAAAGCCTCTCGTCGTTAGACTCACGGCGACTAATTATTCTAATTACTTCCGGCCGGGCTAATTATAATTAACCGGCCGCGAAACATCAATTAGGCATCAATCAGCCTGGCCATCTCGCGCAATACCACAAATGGGGGTATTCCCAGATTCGCGACTGACTCGCTGCTCGCCGTCAGTGAGAAAGAAAAAGTCTCTCTCGAGCGCGTTATAGCTCATCGCGAGGTCTTGGGATCGCGGCGTACGAGATCGCCGAGCGGACGTGACTTCTCTTCTCTAGGCGTATCTCCGTGACCAGGCTAATTATTCCCATCGGAGGATAATTAATTGTGCTCGGCCGAAGGCGATAAATATCGCTGCAAACGCGCGCGCGCTCATGTACGTGTGTACGCGCGCATATACGTGCGTCGTCGCGAGGGAGTCACGTAATGTTGCAGCACTCTATCGTTTGTCAATGGCTTGTTTATTATCGCCGATCGGATTCACGTGCAATATACCTGCATACGTATGCGCACGTGAAGATGATAACGGGTGTCTTCGGATACCGGTCGCCCGCCGTGACTGCCTGTAAATTCTGCGACTCGGTACACCGAATTAGCATCAGATAAGAAATGCGTGTTTAATCACAGATATTAAAATTGAGAAACGGTTATCGCGAATGCATAAATGCAATATTGTCGTATCCGCGCTCGCTTGTCTCGCAGTTGAAAACGTCAAACAATTTACGCGCCGGTTAAGAGCGATAAATCAAATGATGTACAAGGTAATGACGCTCAGTAAAATTGGAAAAAAGATTCGAGTGTCTCGTGCCAAACTCTAATCAATTATGAATTCCGTTGCGTGTGCTAGATATATGAATTTTTTCATTTCATGTTTTAAGCAGTTAGAAAAGAAGGTTCCATCACATCATATCTCGACACTAAACACGAATATTAAATTTATCTTCTTTCGTATATTCGCGTATGAATATATATACAATATATATATATATATTAAATTTTTTGCGAAAGAATAATTTATTTGATTTGAAACATTTATATATATACATATATATTTATATACATTGTAACGTCCTTTCTAGATGTCAAATAAATTATTCTTTCACAAGTTTAATATTTTATAAATAGTAGATAAATCTGTTGGCTACTTGGAGTAATAAAAATTGAGTGGAGGCAGAAGCAAGAGCACAAAATGACGATGCTAACGGTTTGATGCAATGTTTTCCCCGTTGTCGTAGGGTGTGTCGGTTATTTTTGTCGTTCTTATCCGCGACTACGTTAAGTGAGTCAGAACGAATGGGCGGACTGACGTCCTCGTAGACAAGAGAGGACGAAGCTAGGGGTAAGTATCCGATAAGGAGAGCAAAGGGGGAGGGGGGGAGACACAGGCAGGAGCCGTGTGAGGGATGTTAGGATTTTCACGCGAGACAAGACATAACACACGGGCCTGTGTGAGCTGGCACAGAAATAGTCACCGGGTAGAACACGGGGTTCCGTTGCGTGCACGCAGAAGCGCAGCCCCTGCAACGGATGTGTGTCCCGGGGCTATTTTCAAGTTCTCGTCTTGAAACACGGTCGACAAAATTCGGGTCTTTCGCGTGAATATGGTGAAGACGTTCTCGCTTGAGCATAATTATCTCTCAAGCGTTAATTCGCGCGGAAAACAAAAATTCAGCCAAAATAAAATAACAGTAGAACGTCCATGTTTTTAAGAGCGCGCCATTTCGTCTGTGAAAGAGCAATACACTTTTTTTTCAAGAAAGTTTTTCCGGTCACGAAAAAGCAGCAGATGTTTAAAGAAATGTGCTTAATTTACGTGACAGAATTCTCTAGTTACTATACGAGTTGCTGAAGACAGCTGACGTCCAGCATTAAAAATACTACACGATGCACGTTAGAAAACTTTTCTAATAAAAAATTACGTATGAACGTAGAAAAAGAGAGAGCTCGTGAGAAAATTTCATCCAGCGGGGGTACATAAAGCAATCCACGAAAATTTTCCCTAATCTTGTGAGTCGAGACTACGTAGCGATATTCGCGCTGCTTTTTTGCAGCGAGCAGCTGAGGTGCTCGTGAGAAATTTTGATCGTCTCTTGCGACTCGCTCATTTTTTTCTCGCGCCACTTTTTCTCGAGTTTAACGAGACCAAACATATCGATAAGAAAAAAACGCCACGGACGAGGGAAAACACCATAAGTGACCGGAGTCGCGTTTGTTTCGTATTCATGAGCGATCGAAGGTGACGAGGTATCGATCGATTCGGCCCGACTATTGTGCATCAGTCGCCACACTGTCCTCCTTCCCCCATTCCCCCCCGCGTTGCATCTTCGCCCCATACGTATGCCCCACGTGCACACGTCATTTGAATACGCTCGCGTATCCCAGGCGCAGTCTCGTCCTCCTCCCCTATTATGTGTAAATTGTATTATTTTTACCCCAAATACATTTCGCCCCCATGCGTCGCGCCACGGGCCTCCAGGGTCAACAGGTCAAATTGCACATGTCCATCGTAAGTCACCCCCGGGCACGGTCAGCCAGCGTACCCCTCTGTTCTACCCCAGCACACCCCGCAGCGCCCTATCTTCTGCGCGTGAGTCTTCCCTTTTTTCCGAAAGTCACGTATATTCGCACTTAGCCAAGCGCATCGTTCTTCATAATACAAGAATTACGCAAAAGTTAGAGTTGGCAATTATAAATACGATGTTATTTTTTTAATTAAGCAATAAGTAAAAATAAAGTAAAAATAAAGTGAAAGTTTCTGATAGAAGATGATTCAATAAAAAACGTTAAAAATCAAACGCAAAAAATCAATATATTATCACAGGTAACACATGATGATTCTCACGTTTTATGTATATTTTCTAAACATATCTGAAACGTTACGTTTAAAAAATTAACATGTGCTACTAGGATAGTCAAGCATATTTAAATAATAAAAATTCATGGTACTGGTTGATATAAAATTTTGATAAAGTTTGAAAAATTTTGATTTCTATAAAGATGATTTTTTCTTAAAACAGATTAAACACAAAATTTCAAAATTAAAATAGGGGAGAGTTGCTGAATGCGTACCGGTCTCCTAAATCGTACCTCTTCAATATTTTATAGTTTCATTTAATA
>VBVR01001109.1:0-34515 GCA_011638315.1 Tetramorium parvispinum | reverse complement strand
GACACGACGACGACGACGACGACGACGACGACGACGACGACGACGACGACGGCGGCGGCGGCGGCGGCAGCGGCCTGCACAGTTGTGCGAGCCTATTACGAGTCCGTTTTACGATCGCCTCGTAAACGTCCGGATCCGCGAAATTGATGGACCACTATACGCGACGGCGCCGAGCACATGCACGCACGTATGCACGCGCGCGCGCACGAATTATCGCGCCGATCCGCGTTACCCTCAATGCGTCCTCGCGTGAGGCCGATATTCCTCCGAATTGCATTGACGGTATCATCGTTCATCTGATAACGAACGTTAAAGGATTGTAAATGCGGAATTGAAAGAACTCTCACGCTCAAAAATAATTTCAAACGACAATAAACGTCCCTTAATTTCACTGTAATTTTTCTCTTTCTTTCTTTCTCTCCTATCAGGATAATTCATTTTTGGATTTCTTATTTTGAAAATTTAATACTTATATATTAATTAACCTAAATATTTTGAAAAATTATGTAGGTATTAAATTTTTCTTGAATTTTATGTATTTTAATTACATATAAAATATATGTAATTAAAATAACATAAAAAAATAATTTTGATATCCGGAATCTTCAAATCTTAGAGGATTTTACTCTTATATTGATCTCAAAAGGATTCTTCTGAAATCAAGTGAAAAATAGTCTAAACAAGAATGTTTAAGAGAAAAAAGTATTTTTTACTTTATTGAAAGAAGAATATGTTTGCTGCAAAACAGTAAGATTAAAATATGAGATTACCTATAGGAAAAATCACTTTGAATGTAAAATATTTTTTTTGGGTCAAGTTACACTGATTTTATTGATATTTTCACCTTTCATTAAACGTGTACGATAACGAGAAGGATTTATGTTACATCGGAGGGAAGGAAAGAGACAATAAGTAGAAAATTCATTCTACGAGAAATATTTCTGGCAGGTTAATGGTCAGTAACGTATACCAAGTGTTCGACTGTTTTCCACCGCACCAAACATGATGCAATAATTTCGTTTCCTTTCGCAATTCGATATAAACGCAATTCAACAATATCGGTTGTTGAATCCGCATTTCTTATTCTTATCACTGCCGTTCTGCACGGAATAAAGAATTCATTTCGTACATCAGCGCGACATAAATTTTACGATATAAAGCGGTGATTTACAATCGCGAGTCGCGCACGCAAAAAGAAGTCTCGCCAGTGCACCATGTCGGCGGTCAGTTTTGCAAAATCCACGATCCGCGCGCGAGTTGAATGATATAATGCCAGCGTCACAGCGTGGCCGTGCGCGTTCGTTAGTCCTGCATGATATTTCCCGCTGTCGTGGGCGGTGATCCGCCAGATCCGATCCTTTAAATATCCTGCACTAGGTGGTCGCGCAACGGCTCGCCGTCGCGGCCAGCCGGCGGTTATTACTCGCGCTGCATGTTACTCACGCATCGTCGCCGGTAGAATGTTACGATGTTTCTGGGTTACGACCGAAATTTCCGGTGCGCGAGCGCGCCCATAGTTTCGTATTTCATATTTAAAGGAGCCGTGCTCTCACGTTGCCTCGGGTTTAAAAGGCGTATCGCACTGACCACCCTCTACATCTCGCGTTCGCATTACTCACGTCGCGCATTGGCGACGTGGTTCAGAAATTTATGACGCGAAGTTTTACCGAAACGGTATCCGCGAGACTCTAGCTCGAGCTGCCTCGCGCCGAGCGCCAACATGTTTGTCTTGCCTGTCTATTTAGAATGTTCGAAATAATGTTATGGATAACGATACATCGTTCGTTGAGAGAGGCGCAAATATTTTGCCGCAACCGCGCGCACGCGGCGCTTTCACGAGCCGTGCTCGGCGCCTCGCGTAAATTCCTTCCTTTTCGTCATACTGGGAACTTCAGGGTCGGTCATTTATCTCAGATCTCTCAGGCTCTGGAAGATCAGAGCGGCTCTTATCGCGCAGACGGTCGCGCGAAGCAGAAATATTCGAAAGAGAGAGACGGAGAAATCGTGCGGGGGACGGAAAAGGGAAACACGAAACGTCTAGGCCTATTTTCGGTCCTCCGGTGGTTCTATCCTTCCTTCTTTCCTCGCTCGTCTGTTTCTGTTATTTGCCGGTTAACTCTTTGATTGCACTCCTCTGCTTCTTGCATGAAGGCTCATCGCACGGATATAGCCGTATCATTTAAATGATAGTCTTATCGGACTTGTAATCTAGGTGGTTACGGCGGATCGAAGGATTCCAGTTGGCTTTAAATTCGGAGCTTCCTTCGACAGTGTCTCATGCACGAAACGACCTGGTTCCTCGAACGAGATACAACGCGCGATCGATCGACCGCATCGGGCCGATAAGGATGCTTGAAAAAGAATCGAATTGCGGAACGTTTAAATGCGATAAATTTCCATATTTTTCTCCGATTTTATACAAATAATAATGCATATTAACTCGTTGAATATTAACACAATATATGATAATTAAGATACACTCTGATTTGCTATGAGTCGTCATTGGTCCTACTCAATGTTCGGTTAATTTGACTAAAACAATGAGATAAAATTATTGACACAATGAGTAAGTCTTACTCAATACGTTGTTAATTTATTTAATTTTACTTCCATGTTAGTAAAAAATTTTACCTTCCTTTTAGTCAAAATTAATGAAATATTGAGTAGGAGCAGTGGTGACCTATGGAATAGTTAAAAATGACTCAAATTGAGAAGAATTTGATACTACGAGTTTAACAATGTAAAGCTTAGGTTTTATGATAATTGACGTTTGAAAACTAATTCGAACATATTTTCATATTGTGTATTTGTTAACTGATAATCGTGATGCAAAGAGTATTTCTTTTTTTTTTTTGAGCGCCCTAGCCACTTGCAGATCCTCATCGCCAAGATGACGCGAAAAGAAGGAAGCGGAAGTAGTGCGAGACAGCGCGTGTCAACGAGAGTAGAATCAACCTAGTGTCAATAAACGGTGTCTTTTATCCGAAAGACGTGCTGTCATTCTCGTTGCGATGCAACATGAGCAAATGATTGTGGCTAAATATTTATGAATTCCATGTTCATCTTGACTGGAAACATCCGTCGTCAAGTGCAGTGTGGAGAAGGAACAACAGAGATAAGTACATCTTTGGGATTCAAGTTGAATCTCACGGATTCCAACGAGAGTATCAACACGATTTCGCTCTTATGTGCATATAGCAATTATTTACATCTCTAACTAGCAAAGCTAATAAATAGAACTTAAATTGAAAGCTGAATAGTTTTATGTTTTAATTATATCTGCAATCTCTGTTTCTCGTTATTAACGCAGAGACAAGGCAATTATTAAAAGAATTTGCAAATAAAAAAACTTGTACTAATTTTTCGCGTATATGTTGTATGTGTTATTAATATCTTATATTTAGAGACGTGTAATTAATATCATTTTATATTTATAAATTTATGTAAATTTGATATTAATTTTCTATGTGCATTTTATTGAAAAAGTAGACGAATGTCTGCAGTAGACTAATATATCTCGCGTCATAATCAAATCTCGATTCCCCGTAGAACCCGATGAAGGCGCGATACCTCGATACCCTTCGGTCCCGTCTCGCGCCGTCATGCCGCGTCGCTGCACGGATATTCTGCTAATTATAGATCTACTGCCGTCGACGCTGCGGCGCGCGTTCACGTCGCCCGACGACGACGACGACGACGACGACGACGACGACGACGACGACGACGTCGCCCGACGACGACGACGACGACGGCACCAATGGCACCGACGACAGCGAGAACACGACGACCACTTCGAAGGCTTGGACTTGAACCAATCCTGACCTTCCCTGCCGCCGTGCCGACCTAGAAAATTGCGTGCGCCGTATCCGGGCCATGTATAGTGTATGACGTCGGGGCCGCAGACCGGATACTTTTCGCACTGCACTACTCTCATATTCCGCATAATTAAGACGCGACTTAAATGTCAGCAACGGCCTGAAATGAAAATTTGGCGAAAGCGAGAATTCGACACGGCAATCGTGCTACGTGGACTGCCTTCAAATCGTCATTCCTTGTACTGAGAGAAAAATATTGTTACTTTTTGCCTCAATTATAATTTTATAATATTTCTATATTATATAACAATAAATATGAATAACTTAACTGTACGCATCGTTATGTTAACTATAATTATCGTTAGAAATATTATAAAATTATAGTTGAGACCAAAAGTAATTATACTTTTTTCTCAATGTAAGAGAAAAAAATTCCATATTTTTTAGAGGAAAAAAACCATATTTTTGAAAGACACAATTATGGTTATATATATAGTATATAATTCTTCTGTACGATTCCTTTTTTCGAGTTCATTATCGAGATTGTTTCGCAAGATTTCAATTGAGAAGCAATACGGAGCTGATTACATAATAGTAATATTAATAATATGATAGGAAGTAAAAATAAAGTGGCAGCCTAGATATCGAAGCTATGCGTGTGTACAAGCATTTTTTTTTTTTAGCAGCAGTTTTTGTAGCAATCAGAATTAAGAGCCGAGTATCTTTTAGAAATCTCATTCTTGCTACTCCGGCGCTCTATATTGATCTGGACTTCGTGTACGGTGTATCTCCAGTTCAAGCGGGCGACTATTTAAAATCCACTAAGGACTTTAATTTAGCGCGCTACGGTGCAAGCTTAGAAGAGATGCATTTCACCTTTGTACTCTTCAGTTTGCACTCCGTGTTTTTCGGAGTTAGCATCTCGCGTTACGTTCTCTAATATTATTATCTGCAACATTCAATTAAGCAATTACCATCACACTTTGCGGACGCGGAAGTCAAAGCTAAAGTCGTATCGCACGGGCGGCCCTCTCCCGATGCCTCCCTGTTACATATTCATAGCATGCACATACACACGAGGCTCGGGCGCATTTGGAAAGGTCAGGGCCGTATCGAGACCTCTGAAAATTCACGACCCGCCACGTAGAACCTCTAGAGCATTCGGACTCGCGTATCCCCGGTGTGCCGGTGCTCCATTCCAACCCAATTCCTTTTCTTTCATCATCGTTCTGGACGGCTTCCAAGCGGCCGAGCGGAAATTAATATCCTCGGGAAAGACGAGGGAATCGGAAAGTAGCCGACGAACGAAAGCATGGAATCGACCGCTCGCCGAAAGAAATGCATCGGTAAATTTAATTGGGATGATTTCACCGGATTACCGTCGAATGGAGCTCAATGAGATTTGAGGAGAATCGCCGAAGGAATACTTCGGTAGTGAAGTAATGAGATCGAGGGAGGGAGGAGCGAAGGTAACGGGACGCGCGTGCCTAAATGCAATTTCGTTGAAAATTGAAAAGACTCCGAAGGGTCGAGTCCTTGAGAGAAGTTCAAAGTGACGATGCGATAATTTAAAAAATTGACAGAAACGAGCAGGGATATTGTCCGCGAGTTGATTACAAGAGCAAGAAGAATTATGGCGAAATCGGCGAAGTTTAATACGAGGTGATAAGAGAGAAACATTTGCTCAATTAATTAAATAAATTATTGAAAGCCGTTCTTAAATTTTTGACAATATTTTAAATTATTGATTTCATATTTTAAGTGAAAAAGTGTTATTTTAATACCAACAAGTCATGCAAATTTGTATGCCGTCTTGAACATAAAATACGAAAGAATGGTGAAAGGGGGAAACAAAAGCAAGAAATCAAGCTTCCGTCTTTGAAAGTAGCCGACAGCGAGGAAGGTGACTTGAAACGGAAACTAATTTTAATGAAAATTAGACGATCTTGTTCTAGTCTTGACGCCCAAAAAGGCACGAAAACCAAGATGGAAAGCTGCGAAAATTCCTATCGCGATAAAAGCCTCGTGTCGGAAAGAAAGCGAAAATAAAGACATCAGAGAGCAATCGGTATCCCCTTTCAGTACGATCGTGTGTAAAGAGGCGGAAACGTGCGCCGAGGGAAACGCGCGGCGGCGGCGAAGATCAAAGGAGGAAGAGAGAGAGAGAGAAAGACAGGCGAGGGCGACATCGAGTGTCATCCCGAGATCGCAGAAGTTAATTTCGATGGAAGGCCGGCTCAAAGAGGGGGCCTCGCGCGAAGAGCTTTATCGCGCGCGCACGAGGCGAGCCGAAAAGCCGCGAATGAAGATGAAGCGAGAGAAGCGAGCCCGAGGGAGAAAGACGGGCCAAAGAGATATCGGGAGCTTTCGGTGGTTTTCAAGGGGATGGAGAGGCAAGATGGCAGGTGCGGGTGATTGGGGGCGATCGATGAACCTCCGAGGAAAAGCCTGGGGTGGTGGGTGCTAGGAGGCGAAAGGGAGGGAGAAGAGCGCCGTGGGGCGGATGCTTCGAGGGAATGGCGAAGGGTGGTCGGTCGACGGGCAGGGGGTGTTAGGCCGGGGGCAGGAGGTCACACGAGTTCGCGAGTATGTGATACGTAGCTCTCTCCCTCGTGTGTACACTCTCCTCGTATTCGACGTTGTGCAAATAGCGCGACTTGCACGTGCATGCAACGCGCCCGCACTCGGTCGGGAAGAAGAGGGCGAGAGAGAGAGAGAGAGAGAGAGAGAGAGAGAGAGAGAACGAAACGGAATGAGAAATGCGGTTGGGATAAGACGCCGGGCCCTTTAGCGCCGGCTAAAGACGAGAGGTCGATACGTTTCGCTCGCCTCGTTGAGAATGGAGGCTTTTCTCAATACCGCGCTTTGCATGCGATAGATATTGAAGTCACGTGCGCGGTGAGTAATATAGCGGGACTCGACGATGAAAAAAATAACCGATTCGCAATTGATTGTGTCAAACACGTGACTCTCGTCTGTATTGGAATTATACCATTCCTCTCTAAAAGCGTGATACCGACAATAAATTTTGACGTTTCCTCAAGGCCATTTCTTTCCGGCAAGACAATTATGAAAAAAATATCTTCCCGTATAACGCATGTAACGGAAGGAATGCGTTCCCAGGGGTTAATCTGCAATTCCAAGAATTCCGCCAAAGGACCCGACCGAATGGCCGAACCGGTGGGGCCATTAGGAACAATCAGAGCGAAAACTCGGGGTCGAATGAGCAGGATAAATGTTCAAGGAGACAATCGAGCTCGATGTCCTCCTTGGATGTCATATTACTTATTGATTTCAAAGGAATTCCGTGTAGAGGTTGCCGGCCGGCAAACTCTCTTAAATGGCGGTAATATTGGTCCGGGGGGCCAGGCCGGTCTTTGACGGGCAATCGAACGGCCGTATCGTCGTCAGTTGGCGGTAAATCAAAGCACGTCTCACTCGTCTGAATTCCGCGCGGATGATGTCACGTTTCGTATCGGAGTCGTGAGAACATCCAAAAAGATACGAGAGAGAGAAAGAGAGAGAGAGAGAGAGAGAGAGGAGGAGGAGGACGCGGATCGAGACTTATCGGCGAAGGAATTCGGCGCGGTCGAGAAGTCACCAACGGCGTGACGCGAGCAATTAAATTAATAAACGGGGAGCGGGCACGTCGATAAACGTCACACCGCGCCGACCGAGAAGGGGAGCGAAAAGGTAGCGCGATTGTGCAATTAGGATTATCGGTGATCACTTGGCGCGGCCTTTTGCTCGCCCCGGCGATTTTCAAGCGTTCGATTAGAGCCCGAATGGTAGCAGGGGTTGGGAAAGGGTAATAGTCGTTCGCGGGGAGCATGAATTTCGGCGGTGCGCGTTACGTATGCGAAAGTTTCTAGCGAAAGCAATTAATCGCGGCAATTAATTCTTGGAAGCAATATTGCCATCTCGTTGAATTCTTAGAAGCATTAAGCCAGAGATATTTCCCTTTCGCGTCACACTTACGCGTATCTTGGCATTCAAGATTGATTCGATACATTCTGTCTAGAATAAGAAGTAATTATAATCTGCGTAAGTAACTTCTAGGCTTTTCTTTCTAGTAAGTTGATAATTATTCGCTATTCTCGAGGCGAATTTTAACCATTTCTATTTCCAACCTATTTCCAACTTGTACTTTGTTACTTGGAATAATTCACGAGCATTTATCTCTGTTAGGCAGTAAATGGGAACGATAAAAATGATAATACGAGTGGAATGGATAGAAAGGGAGATTAAGGACTGTATGCAATTGCATGCACAGTGAAGTCAAGTCTTAGGACATTCCTCCCGTTACGTAACCGACTTTTCGCTAAACAAAAACTATGCGCGGGGGGGGATCGATAATGATAAATGATAACTGTTACCACTGTTACCACTGTTGGAGAAAATTGCGTCAGTACGTCTGCATAATGCATACTCTTGTGTTCTGGATAGCTGGTAAGATAGATGAAAAACAGACTCATATTGTTCTTGCATAAATAATTATTTGTAGTTAATGACTTTCACTTATTATAATTATCGATCCAATGTATTATATTCATGAAATAAATGCATTTCCTAATGGATAAATGCAATTAATTTAGCTATAAGATCAAAAGTAAGATTTTATTTGTGCCTCGAGTAGGAATTCTTTTTTTATCATGTATTCATAATTTTATTTATATGGAGCAATAAAGATTCTAGTAGAACGGAAGTTTCATTATCCGATAGAAACAATTTCGGACACATTCCACATGATCGTGCACATAAATTATCGCGTGCATTAAAAGTAGACAAACAAGAGCAACGTAGCTGATAACGGCGGCGAGGGTGGAGAGGGAGAAAGCCAAAGGGTAAAGAAACGTAATGCTGCATAAAGTCAACGCCCTGCCAGCTCGACGCTCGCTGCATTATGCAACCCTCCCGAGCGACCAGTCAAAGCTCTCTCTCTCTTTTTCTCCCTCTCTCTTTCTTTTTCTCTCTTTCTTCACTATAGCTATATACGCATTACCACCAGCAACCCCACCATTACCGACACGGCGACTCCAGCAAGGCCACAGTGGCATAGCTATCTAGAACCACGACCACCCCTGCAACTGGATATGCAACTATAGTAACAGGCCCAAATCTATTTCTATATCTGTCGATGAGAGCGAGCGTAAGCGAGTTGTTTCCAATGGTATGAAATGTAAATTTATTATATTATTTACTTTACACATAGAAATACATAGAAATGCAGATAAGAAAGTTTTCCATTAAAAACAGTGCAAAAAATGGCAATACGTTATAATTTAATATCATAAATAACGTTAAGATTCGTGAGTCGTTACAATTTGGTAAAAAAAAAATTTGACTTATTGTTACACAGATGTTTCAATTATCGTAATTATAACAATTTGGTATACTTTTTTTTATAGCTAGTATTCGTAATATACCGGGAAACTTCTAATAAGTTTTCTAAAGAATTCTCTGAAGAATCCTAATTTATACAATTAAAGATTTAAAATAATCCCAGTAACTACAGAGTTGAAGATTCAGACTAAAGGCTCGTAGTATTCAAGGACACCACACGATAATTTAACAATCGATAGAGCCTTTACGGAATAAAACAAACAACGCGCTAAAGCTGGCATCGATCGGAGAGTATCGATACGCTATTTACAACCGCACCGAGATTGCTGATATTAGATACACGTAGCAATCATCGCTAACTTGACGATACCAGAAACGATTTCTTTATTACGTAGAGAAAAGTTGTAACTAAAACACTTTTCAAATGTGAAATATAGAAAAAGTACCTAGAAAAATCTTGATTTTCAAAAATTTCAAAGTTTGAGGAAGCACAAAGCTTCACAAATTCAAAGAACATTAGACGGTAATTTGACAATCAAAAGTCTAATGAAACGGCGCTTTAAAACGCATAACACTCTAAAGTCAGCATCGATCGGAGAGTATCGGTATGTTGTTTACAATTTAGTCGAGATTACAACAGCAGACGCTAACTACGAACCGTTTCATGTTCCTAATGTTACTCGCTCTGCGTAACTAGGGGTGCGGGCTCTATCTCGCGTGGGTGGTGGGGCCTCTGTTGCAATTATGGAATTGAGATCCTATCTGGCTGCGCGAGCTGTGCTAGAATCGACCCGCTCTTCCGTCGAATCATCAACCTACTTACAACGCGATCGAGATGAGACTTTAACTCGAAACGTTCGAAACAAGAGAGTCAGGGAGAGATCGCGGCTAATTACGACAATTTCAAGAAAATTATAGAATATTATATATATATATATATATATATATAGATCGCGAGTTTTTCAAATTTCAACGGAAATGGGAAATTTGTTCTATGAAATGTTTCTCACATTCTTTATAAGTACGAAATTTATTTGTATTTATAAATTAAAATTAAAATAAAAATTTATAAATTAATTTGTACGACAGAGTGCGTTATTATTCGTTGCATCGAGCAATAACAATATTTGAAGCTTTTTTTCCGTTTCATCAGAAATTTTTCGAGTACTTTAATGCACAGAAGCTGTGCATGATAATACACAGATTTCGATAACAAACCGCATCAAATACCCGATCCCAATGCGATTTTCATCATAGTTGAGGCGTACTGCACCCTCGTGATGCGTCGAGGGAGGATGTAGGAAATGCTCGGAGTGCACCGAGCACATGGTCGGAGCACTACCCGTGACAGCAGCTGTCATATACCGAGCGCACGAACACTATTGTACCGTTTCCATTTTTCTCTTTTTTCGATATCGCACAACGGCGCTTCCTATAGGCACGTATTTGCAGGTGTTTCGCCCTCTTTGTCTCGTTTCTCTATCCGTCTATTTTATACATCAATGTCCTTGCGATCTTTTATGTTACATACCTATATTTTGATTTTTCAATTACGATATAATATTCTAGGCAATTTCGTTCGAGTATAATTCTCTTGGATCCAAATAAAACTATTTTTTATCAATTAATATAAATTTCGTGCTGGATAAATTTAAATGGCATAATTAGAATCTGTAAAAGAAGCGTTTCATTTTTGTTCTTTACTGTATTGAAATAATTAAATATCCTTTTTGTATTTTGAAGCGTAGCATTTTTAGATTAACTCGTCTCGATACGATGTTTTATATTTTTAGGACGCGTTGTGTATTACATTTTGAATTTAGGTCACATCGTTTGAATTAGCGGGAAGGGTTGACCTGCATTTCTTCAAACACTTTGGGAGAAGGAGCTGCATTGAATGTGACTAAAGGAAATTCTATCCCTTCTCGATGTAGAGTACATGCTTCTTTTACGTACAATGATGCTCTCTTTGCACGAGCAATACAGTCTTTTTAACTGCAGTGAGTTACAGTGGAAAACTGTAAATACTATTATGAAATAATGAGAAAAGTTCTATGAAAGTTTCTACACTGTTCTGTGCTGTGGTGGAATTTTGATAAGCATTTCTCGTCCAGTCTTTTTATCGGACGAAACAATTCTCCGTTAAAGGAAAATAGGAGGAAAATAGTGAAAGTATATTCAAATTTATGTATCGCTTTCTCTTTCTCTTTCTTTCCTCTTTAAATAAATTCTGAGATCTTCAAGATTTAAATCAGTAAATTATTCCGTGCTTCTTTAATCGCTATGAACCGAGATCCTAATTCATATTTCAACTGGGAATTACATTAATCGCGAAGCAGCTCGGCAACTGAGGACATTGCTTCAGTTTCGCTGACGAATCACTAAGGATAAGGCCACTAGAATTTATGCTAACTCGACAGTAATTAGAGCTGGAACATCCGAGAGCTGGATCAACGTGTGGCCTGCCGAAACGGGCATCGTACGATTTTCTTTGATTACGTTATATAATGTGAGAAAGCATGGAGAAACATGAATTCGACTGACGGCTGCACATTCCGGCCGTGTCATAATTATTACATTGATTAACATAGGTCTTTTTTTTAATCTTCGTCGAATACGTGGAAAGAAATATGTTCGGTACATTTATAATAGGCATTTCTCATCATTCATAAGAGATTTTCTATATCTGATATTTATATACGCGGTTAGAATATAAATATGCAAACTTTTCCACAAAAATGATAGAATTGCTTAAAAAGTTTACTATTCCGAGTTGAATAGTTCCGTTTAGCGGCTCACTTCCCTGAACACATGGCACAGTGTCCAAATATACTGGGCGTACTATTTTAAACTACTCATTTCTTCGAATTAAATCGTACGAGTGAATCAAAGCCAAGGCAAATCAAGGCCGCTAAATGTGGAATCGGGTCCGCCAAGTTGAATTGCGGTTCCACTAAAATTTATTGAATTTTCAATATTATACTTTATTTGTATTAAGTAATGGCTGACGTTGCCAAAATTCCAATTAAGAGAATTCATTTAAATGCAATAAAAATAAAGATACAAAAATAAATAAAAATAATAAAAAAATAAAACATAAAGATACAATGTAGTATTCTTTTTTCTAAATTATCAATTCTACCAAAAAATATAAAAAAAGAGAAATAAAAAATTTATAAATTAATTATAATATTTTAGAAAGTATAATACAAGTATAAGCGCGAATATCTTCCTTTTTTTTTTTACTTATTGCATATGTATATCTATATATCTATATATCTACATCTCGGATTACGATACATATATCCAGTTTCCTTCGTAGGGGGCATTGCAAAACTGCTTCTTCATGTATCTCTAAACGGGAGATACGCATTGATGATACAGCTGATCTCGCCCGCGGGCGCAAATCGTCCAAGAACAATGACGAAGATATAAGGGGAGGGGGCCGACTTAAGGGTCAGGAAGGACTTGGAAATCGTGCCGTGGGAAGGGCACCGTGGCAGGCGACCGCCGCGTTTCGTTTCGTTGTTCGTAAACGTACGGGTGTGCGTGAAGGGTATACACCTAAAAGGGACGAATGAGAGGGTGGAGGCAACAGCGCACCACGTCATGCCACCCCGAAAAACCCTCGAGACAGTGCCGTCTTTTGCGAGCGGACTTTGCGGGTGCGTAATTTCATCACGCGGCGCGCAGACCGACGAGAGCAATTTCCTCTTCCACGAAAATTCGTGTCGTTTATCGAGAAAACGCCCACCAGACCGATCGGCATGCATGCCGCATGCAATTCCAAGATGTAGTTAACGTAATTCTGATGTCGACCAGATAAAGGCGCGGGGAAGAAATTTCTTTGGCCGCTGAAGGCCAATTTCGCTACCATTTCATCATTCAACATCGGCCGAGTCTTCTTACTATAATAAGAAGATTTATTATAATACACCCAAAAAAAAGTATTTTATGTTCCAAGTAATTTTCCTATCTAATCTCATATTCTAAGCTTACTGTTTTACAGCAAACATATTCTTCTTTCAATAAAGTGAAAAATACTTTTTTCTCTCTTAAATATTCTTGTTTATACTTTTCTTTTGATTTCAGAGGAATCCTTTTGAGTTCAATATAAAAGTAAAATCCTCTAATATTTAAAGGATTCCACGTACATAAAATTTTTTTTTGGGTGTAGTAAATAGTATCAGCTTGTAGTATAATAAAGATAATTTATAAATCGAAGTAAAAGCACTAAATGATTTAATATAATAATGATTCTAAAAAAAACTAGATATCATTTTTCGTAATAATTGAGAATCATGATAAAAAAAAAACAGCGTATATCAATTATGATATGAAACAATTATCCTCTGAAAGGCACAATCTCAGTGCGAACGACATTGGTATCTATGAGAAGCTAAATCGAACATAAAATTATAAGTGCGAGGGGAGCACAGTGATCGCGATTGTTAATGCTCGTGGAGCCGCAATAATGTAACCGTCGTTTGTCTGGCGCCTAAGGGCGCACAAAGAGAGGTCTTACCGCAATATCGGTAAACGTTCAATAATTACACTTATTAACGATATACTTATTAGTTGTTGTAATATTCTCGGAATTTAGCTTTAAGCAGAGCCACCCAATACTGCATTTCCTTAAACATACTGGCGCATACGTACTATTTATATGTATACATATACATGCGACTGTCCGTACTTAATAAGTATTTTACGTGAAAGTAAAAGATTAATAAGATAAATATTTTTACGATAAATATTAAATAAATATTTTCTAGTAATATTCCAAAATTGTTGCTTCTTTGTTATCTATATTTCACATTTGATATTATATAATTTCTTTTTCATAATTCTTTTTATTTTCTAATGCATTTTTCTAGTTGTACATTATAATGAACATTATAAAATTAATGTATGTATGTCTTTCTTAAATTATTCCCGATAATAAAAACTAAGCATTTTTTTTCAATCACATATTGTAGTTGTATTGTAGCATTATGATGCTTTAAGTCTGCATCGTTATATTGCATGCAGACGGAATTAACATCTCTCAAGGCCGTATCGTAATATCCATTTGTATTTCAAGAGTTAATTTACATCCAACAACATTTACAACGTATCCAAATGTATTTGTGAACATTTGAACGTGAAGGAGGGTACAGCTCCAGGGTACTCAGGAGTGTGATGGATGTAAAGCAACTGCCGTTAACGCTTCGTTCTGCTTTAATCGAAGGCTCTCCTTGAAAATCGAGAGCCATTGCGGAGCCGCGTTCAATTAGATTCGAGGCACTCGAAGGCGAGACAATGAAATCCGATCGCGCATCGCGTCGCGATATGGATCGCCATCGACGTTTCACATCGCGTGTACGTAACTAATTCACGAGGAGGTAAAATCGGGAAAGCAACCCGGCAGTCTCGGGAGACAGGAACAAGGGGGATGGCGATGGCGCGTCCTCTCTGACTCACCCTCGCCGTCCGAAGAATTATGGGCGTCGAGTGTGTTCACCTTCTCATAAAAATTCAGAGATTCTCCTCCACGGACGGAGGAGAATCCCGGAGAAAAGTATTTATTATTACGACGCGCTAAACACGAGCACTAATTGCTTTCTCCTGGGAATAGGATAATGCCGAAAAGCTATGGTTGCATCCAACGGCGGGAAGAGATCTTCCCGCTAGATCTATAAATAGATTACGTTGCACCTACATTGTCACCGTGGTAATTTTTAAGCTACGGCTCGAGTTGCACGCAATTATGCTGCTGCTGCAGCAAGCGTCGCAGTTTTATCGTGTTTCCAGAAACGTAGTCGCGAGAGACGTGGCTTTACGAGCGCACTTTTCTCAGTGGCGATTATTATACGATCATCTCCGCGACCGAGAGCCCGCTTGCTTTAAGAAGAAAGAAAGACGGATGACTTCCCTGAAAATTATTAATTACACGATTCCCGCACACTTCTTTGCTGTACTCGGTTGCTGTGTGCGGTTCGCGCGTTATTTTTGATTTTCCTCGTAAATAAATTCACGAAAAAATATATGAGGAAACGGTTGTCTCTGGTAGCGCATAATAATTTGTGGTCACGCGATTTGCAATCGTATATTTTTACGATGAATGAAAACGAGGGATCACCGGCTGCTGTGATCCCTCGATTCGAGTCTCTCAAGTTTTTAATTAAGAAGCTCGAATCAAAGATATTTTTAAAATTAAATAGAAATTTAAAATTAAAATAGAAGGTTCATGTTTATGTTTATATAACTCTAACGTGCGCTTTTACATACATACATACTCTCTCTCTCTCTCTCTCTCTCTCTCTCTTTCTCTCTGTCTCTCGCAATTGTACATACAATCTCAACTCAGTTAAGAGCAGCCGGTTGATGAAGCCAGATAGCTCTTAGAAAGTATCTAAATTTAAGAAGTGGCACCACTATTCCTCTCTTCGATACGATTTCGTCGCGTGGCCCGTCATCTGTGCTTCCTCGTAACACGGCGCGGCGTGGCAAACGTTGAAAGTGGAAGAGAGCGAAAGCGATAGAGTGTCGCGTAGGAGAGCGACCAGGGGGTCCCAGGGGTCCCGGTCGCATTAACCAGAACGAGAGACAGAAAGAGAGAGCGAGATCCGAGAGGCGGCATGCGAAAAAATACTCTCTTGGCACTCGGCTTCGGCAGACGAGATAAATAGTATGCGTGGGTGCGGCTCGACGATGTCTACGGGCCACACGCCACGTTTCAAGCGGATTGAGCGAGCGAACCACACGAATCCGTGAGGGGGACGACGCGAGAACGGAAGAAAGATCGAGAGAGAAAAACGAAGGAGTACGGAAGGGGAGAGAGGAAGGAAACACGCCGGTGCTACACAGACGAGGAGAGTTCTTACTCACGTTTTAAGTGCATCGACGACGTTTTAATGGCGCATCAGGTAGAAGTAATGCGCGTCGCCCTTACGGGATTACTCCGCAGTTCCCTTTGATTGTCGTCTCGCGGGGATATTTATGCGTTGTCGGGATAAATAGAAGAGCCCGCGACGAACGGGGGCGGTGAATGCGCAGGGGGACGAGAGAGAAGGAGAGAGAGAGAAAGGACATAATTAACGATCGAACCGTGGGGGTGCATACGGCCCCGCATGAGTGATATGCGCGCAGTCGTCAAAAAATCTCACCTGATTAGCGAAGCTGTGACTACAGCTTCGTCTCAATGCTCTCATTCAGGTCTTTATTAAATATTTCATAAATTCTCGTGTCTATTTTCGAGTCTTTTTCAATAAGACGCGAGGAACAATTCGCTTGATATGGATATTACATTAGACTTCTGGTAAACTCAAACGGCATGAATTTTTCCTATAAAGTCTTCATTCCGTTACAATAAATGGATTTCTTAATAACAATAAGCAAAAGAGTTTTCCTGGTACCAATGTGTCGAATAATCCATTAATTTAAGATAAATACTTATCAAGATGAATATCTGTTCTTTCTTTATCTTCCTTGTTCCTCATACTTCGTCTGTCGAGTTACATTTCTATATTAAAGAATAGTTAGTATAAAACATCGTTCCAATTTTTCTCCAGTTGTATGTCATGAAAGGAAATTTCGTGAAGAAATACATAAAGACATTTCCGTCCTTTATTAGTATAAAATTTTTACGAATGTCCATTTTTACACTGAGAAAAATTTCCATCGGATAAACCGATTAAATAGTGTATCCAATTGTTAATTTTGTTTTCCGATCAATGATGAATACCTTCATCCAATAAAATGCAGTAACCGATGAAAACTTGATCGGAAAATTAGTCGCTCCTTTGTATATCCGTTGAAATTTTTATCGGATAAAAAGGACGACCTGATCGAATAAAAATATATCTGTTTCTTACTATGTAATTGGATTATCCAATTCGATATTTTTCTCAGTGTATTAAATTTTAATAAATATTATTCATGATTTAATTAATAAGCTATAGCCAATAAAAATTTTCACATATATTTAATGATCACAAAATGGCAATGTAATAATCGAATACAATGACGATTTATTTCAAATCTTTGCTGGAAAGTACAAAAAACATATAGAAATTTAGTTACCGCAACTAGGTGTGTCATCTATTGAGTTTTTAAACATTCCTCAACGTAGGAGTAATCTTTAAAGCCGATTTCCACCAACGTTCGATTCGTAGAACCGAATTGAATTGAATCGGGATTGAATCGTTCGTATATCACGTGCAGTCGACAAACGACGTACGGTCGCAGATTTATCTATGATTGATCAGTCCCACGATCGAAAGATGACGTGTATCCCGATTTCCATGAAAATTCGTTGCGATACGATCACCCCGGGCCGCACATTTGACGTCGCACTTCACCCTGATCTTCAACAAAAGAGTCCGCGAGAGCCCCAGATCGGCTCGCTCGAAATGCGAAGGATAAACAGGGCGGCCTTTTATCGAGGGAATAAGACAAATATTCGCGGCATACCGTGCTGCGCCTGCATCGTATCCACATGCGAGTATGCAGACACGTGTGTTATTAAAACACCGATGGGGCGAGATTCCCGAGATTCATCCGTTTCGCCTACAAAGAATTCCCTTCTCGCGTTCACGTATCGAAACAAGCCGCGCCGACGTCGAAATCTCGATGCTACTGCTCGTCGAGAGATCAGAACATCACTCGGCATTTTGTTAAAATAATACTATTATCGCGAACATAAAAATTGTAACGACGGACATGATAAAAATTAAAGGAAATGATATCCATTTCGAATAATTATTGTTTAATAAAAATATCCGAGAGGCGTGTTACCCTTGGATCGTTCTGGTCCTGAAGCGGGTAAAAGAACGATGATGGCATGACGCATTGCGTCAGAATTCAATTGTGTCGGTGGCGTGATTCGAGCATCTCGATTTCCGCTTCCATTTGACGATAGAGAGGCGAGAAGTTGAATGATCTTCACATTCAAAACCGATTTGATTGTTAAATCGTCGTTTCATGATCATTAAATATATATGACGATAGCCGCCTCGTGCACAATACGCGCCATATTTATTGGCTATAAATTATAGTTAGTCCGTAATTTGCCACCCGTGAGCTAATGACACGTCGTATAAATCATAACGCGGATTAATTCCAATAGAGATCACACACAATGCCTTAACAAAAGCCATTTCCATTTGACTGATACACAATTTATTTATTCCATTTTATTTTTTGTTATCATTATCCATATGAGAAGTTATCCATTCAAATTCTTCTTTTTTTTTATTAAACAAATTTTGTAAATGAAATGAGTAATATCAGTTCAATCTATTTTAATTTATCTCATTTCACCTCTCTCCACTGTCAAATGAAAATTGTAGAAGAGGCGCGACAGGAAAGGCCGAGATAATTATTCAATTTAAAATAATTTATTTTTCCACATCAAAGTATTATCTTGTGTTAGTGAAATATTCGAGACACATTGATTGATACCCAGAAAAATCTTTTTAATATTAAATTTTACTGAGTCAAGACTGTCATAATATATAATTAAATAAATAAATAAGAGAAGAGCCGAAACAGCCGAACTAGATTTTTGTGTCTAATATTTTATCATGTGAATTTACACTTTTATTCGCTTAGCGAAACAACGTGTCTGTTAATATTAACGAACTTAAAACGTGGTCTCAAGTTAAAGCTAGAATGGAATTGAAAAAAACTTAACTATTACAATTAAATTGATAACCGGTTCAAATAATATCGATAATACGTATCTTTAAAAATCTCCCGTCACGTTGATAACGATAAAGAATATGTTGCTTTTTAAAATTGTTCCATCCTTGAGAATTACCACGCAGGGGTGCTACGGAACTTTTCTCTGCTAAATTAAAGCAGCCTAAGACGTTTCCATTCTCACTCATTGTCAGCATGCATATCCAATACAATAAATTGAACAAGGCTCGATGCGATCGACATCGGATTTACATGATTTACATACCTGGTGAGACGGCAAGCGCGAGAAAGGCAGCGGCGGCAGCGACGTAAAGTATCCTGAGGGCATATCCCGAGCCGCGCCGTCTTCTACCCGGCCTCTTCTGGGCGGCTCGACAGCAGCAGGAGTCATCGTTGCAGCACACCCTCGCCGCGGAATCGTCGGGGGTGTACGATCGTCGGGGTTGCACATCGAGGACGACGTAGGCCTCCTCCTCCTCCTCCTCCCCGTAGGGCTCTTCCTCGCCATCGGCGTCCTCGGGCAGGTCGGCGGCCGCCGATGCGCGACGTCGACGCGGCGATCTCGCCCGGCGCGGGTCGCCGGCACTGCGGTTGCCGCCGCCGCCGCCGGCACGGTCGATCGCCGGCTCGCCTCGATACATGGCCTGCGGGTGCAGCGACGACAACGGTGGCCAGCAACGTGCCACCGGGGTCGGCTGCGCTCGTCAACGTATCCTGCCCGCGGTGCCCGCAACTACACCCGCGCCAGTACTACCTTCGGCGGCCCAGTCCCTCACCCTGCCTGCGACACCGTGCGACCTGGCGACACGATCGCTGCTACGAGGCATTACCGCTACCTGGGCCGTCCGAGCCGAGCCACCACTAGCCACCGGCACACGTAGCACCAACCAACCAACCAACCAACCAACCAACCAACCAATCAACCGAACCGAACCGAACCGAGTCGAACCGATCAGCCGATCAACCAACCACTGACTTCCAGAGCCGTCGCTCTCCCTGGTCCTGGCCGAGTTCTATCGCTACCGATCACTGTAATCCCGCCGGCGATAATATCTCGAGTTGTAATACTGCGTTTCGCGAGATGATAGCGGAGGACTGGTGGTGTGACGAGATAAGTCCCTTTTCGCGAGGACGCGGTCCGCTGTCGGATTTGCCGAGTCAGGACGACGACCCTGGCGCGTCGCGCTGCTCCTTTCACGTGACACACGCTCCGGAGTGCCGTAGTACCGTGACGCGTAGCGCACCGACGAGGGTGAAGGCCTCGAGGAATCCGCGCGTTGTATTATATCCGCCGCGTCGGAGGGAAGAAACCCTCCAAACGTGTACGCGCTACGTATTAGCGATGACACGCGTCGAGCGCGGAAGGAAAGAAGGGTTCAACTGTCTCTCTGTCCCCTTCAGTATCCTCTCTCTCTCTCTCCCCCTCCTCTCTGTCTCTCTCGATCGTCTCTGTCCCCTTTTGCTTTTCTCTATTCGAAACTCGACGACCACCCTTGTTCGCGCGACGAGGAACTACCACCAAGCGCCATCGACACGTTCTTCCTCCACCCTCTCAGTCGAGAAGCGAACGACTGACTGCTACAGCTCGTGCGTCGTTCAGCGCGCCTGGACACTACCACCGTCCGATAGGAAGTGTCGGCTGCCACGAGGTGGACACCTCTGCGAGGTCTTGCCAGCGGCGGCGTTGGCGGTGGCGGCGGTGACGGCGGCAATAGCGGCGGTAGCAGCACCGGCGGTAGTGGTAGCACCGTAAAGACGGTAGTAGCGGCGGTGGCAGCTGCAGCTGGTGGTGCACCGGCGCATCGAGCAACTGTGCTCCGCTCGTGTACGCTGGTGGTACCGAGTAAGTAGCGGTTCAGCGTTCGTTCAAGCAGGATCTACCCCGGTAGTAAGCGCGGAAACCTTACCCCCTTTCCCGCATTCTAAAGTTCAGTTCGTTTCAATTTTTTGGAATTTGCGCGCTCGCAAGACCCCTTTCGACAGACGGCCTCGACGGACGACAGTCCAGACCCCTTTTTCAGCTGGAGTCTCCTCGCGAAGGTCCGTTCGTGACCGCCCTTACTCTCTTTCTACTATCTTTCTCTTCTTCTGTTAAACGGTGCGCTCCGTTTTCTGCTGCAGCAGAGGAGCAGACCGCGCGATCCGTCACCGTGAACTCTCGCTCGCGCACTGCCGCGGCTCTCTCGCTTCACTGACTGGGGGGTAACGCGCCTTCGCGCCGGCTACCAGCAGGCCAGCAGTACGAGCAGTGGCGAAGCTCTCTAGCACACGGCCAGCTACTAAGCAGCACCACGCACGACGGGCAGCCTCTCGACTGCCCTCGACTGCCGTAAGTGTGTGTCTGCCCGCCCGCCCGTGTCGGCGCGGTGCGGCGCGGCATGGCGCGGCCTCGCGCGCAGGCGGCGTCGGCGTCGGCGTGCGTCGAGCGGAACGGCGACGACGCCGTTAGTCGGCGGAGCTGTGAGCGAGCGGCTGCCGGCTAAGGTAGAGGCAGCGAGTGGTTCTCCTCGCTCTCTCGCTCCCTGCGACGGCGACGACGATGACGACGACGACGACGACGACGACGACAACGACGACGACGACGACGACGACGACGACGACGACGGCGGCGACGGCGGCGGCGACGGCGGCGGCGGCGGCGGCAGCGGTGGCGGTGGAGGCGGCAGCAGCGCCGCCGCGACGCTTGCGACGACGACGTCGCGATGGCCCCGCGGAGGAGCGCCCCGTCGATGCCATCGGCCTGGGCCGAAATCGATGCCCCGCAACGCGCCGTCTGAAACGCGGCACCCCCGCGACCTGTGCCACACAACCACCGCCACCACGGCCACATTCGCCTTACCCCCGGTGTGGGAATACCGGGTGTCCTATTTTGCCCCGCGGCGCTTTTCGACTCGCACGAAGACCGTTTAATGTTCGAAAAGTTGCTACCACTCCTCTATCTTGTTTTTAAACTTTTTTAAACTTAATAATAATTGATAATAATTGAAAATCTTTGTAATCATATAAAATGGAATTTAAAGAAAAACTCGTAAAAAAGTCTAGAAAATGTGTACCTGGACAATCATATGATTTAAAATTAAAATAGAATAATTTTTATTATTTATGCTTTCTTTCTATTTCATTTTAAAATGGAATATAATATAAAATAAAAACTTTCGCGTATACGAATTTCTGAGTCTGTTTTATTTTCACTTTTAAAAAATATAAATCACCACTTTTATAGAATTAAAAGCGCAACACCCCGTGCATACAATTTTATGCACGAAGATTACGAACACTACGCTTACTATTATGTAAACGTATATTGCATAACATAAATGAACTTATAGCTGTGTGTAAATTTGGTCACGTTGTACACGTCTAAAGTGTTACACAAGCATGCGGCAATACTGTGCACATATTACCCCCCTCACCGAAATACTCATACATAAGTATATATAATCGAAGTCCAACGTACATACAAATACACGTTGAAAGTATTGGACGGAGAAACGTGCCAGAAGGCGAGATCCTGAGAAAGGAATCTCCTTCGATTTATCGGTTGCCTTTAAATATGTACCTTAGCTCGTTCTATATGATGAGCATATTACTCAACAGAAATAAAGAGTTCCTCCCGCTCAATATTTGCCAAATAGAAAAGCCTCATCTTTTAACAGATATAAAAGAAATATTGTCATGATTCACGTACTTTTTTCTCAAATTATAAATTCTTGAATTTGGAATTAGCTTATATACATATATGTATATCGTGCAGATATTAGTAGAAATTTTGCCCCTAAAAATGTATAATGCGCGCATACATATATGCGGGTAATAAATAAGAAGTAATATATGCCGCTTGCAATATTGAGTCCAGAGTTTACTGGAAAGTTTTTTCATTTTTTTTTTCATTTTTATCGCATCGCGTGAATATGCATATAGGTGGAGCGATAGAATTTTCTGAAACTATAGCAACCCTGCACGAGGCAACAGAGAATGCAATACGGTTGCATTTCAATGGTGATACGAATACTCGTGCTGCGACGACAAATGTAGAACGTTTCCGTTTATATTTCATCTTTACGGGTAATTCGATTTGAATATCCAAGATATTTCTGATCAATGCCTAGAATGATACAGTGAAAGTAATTAAGGATAAAATAATATAAGATAAGAAAGTAATAAAAAAATGTATCAGTCACAATTTTATATTATAAAATGTTTACTTATCTTCATAATTTATCGAATCGCTCTATAAATATTCTTTTTTTATTTGGACATTTTTGGCAGTACTCTTGCTACGTATATAAAAGAATTTATCTGTAGACAGCATAGACTTTTTTAACTAAAAGTTTTGTGTTCTTTGAAATGTGACAGCAAGCATTATTGCAGCAAATCAAACGTTACTCTTTAATTTAGACTTCTCATAAAGAAAGGATTAAATTATAAAAGTAGTTGAACTATGACTCATAATATCCAAATTAATTGTTGTAAATGTTGATCCATGTAGATTTGATAAAAACATGTCTATTTCTACTCGACATCTGTGGTTAAAGCGTCTTATATTCTTCGCTAATCAATTTCAATCTTATACATATAAGATATTAGATTTAATCAATAAAATATTTAAAAGTTATATGAAGCTTCGAATTCGCCGAAATAGTCTACACTGAAAAACAAAACATGGTACTCCGACACGCATGATTACTAACGAGTAGCAGTGGCGACCGAGTGCGTTCGCCGGCTAATTTCGGACATCGAAAATTCGCATGGGATTCCCGTTCCCCCGGCAGGAGTCAATAGACTCTCTCCGTTGCGGCAGATGTGCGTATCGATTTCGGGACGTCGTCGATTCGCGCGTATCCCCGAATGAACGCGATATCGCATGCCTCGTTTCTTTGAGATACCGGCGACTCCTCGTGCATGCTGTCTTCGCGTTGCTTCGTCCCCGCTTCACGTTGCGGCGGCGTCAGCGTCGGCCAGCAGGCACACGCAGCGCGAAGCAGGGGGTTCTGCAGGGGAAGCACCTGGAGGGACCACTGGGTGGCCGGCATCACCCTCGCCAGGTGGCTGCAACTTGTTGTTGCGGGACCCCGCGACCTACGTGGGCCTTCTTTCTCTTTCTCTCTCTCTCCCTTTCTCTTTTATGTGCTCTCCTATCCAGCTTTCTCCTTCTCGTATTCTCTTTCGCGTGGTTTCACACTCACGATTGTGTACGTAGACAATATAAATCGGTATTCCCATTTTTACGTAAAAGCTAGGACATCCGTTTTGAATCGAAAAATTGAAATTTTGTGGAAGGGAAAAGGGATGGAGGAGGACGATATAACAGATGTGAGATGGACTACGATTGAACGAGCAGTTGCGGCCTATATTAAGTCGCATCGTAGCGAATGTGAAATTGTACATAATGGGATTTTTTTCGATCTTATTCTTCAATTTATTCCTATTTTATGTGAAAAATTAATTCATTTGTTAGACGGTAATGTTCCATCAGCACAAGTCCTCTAAACATGTTATTTTCGCATCCGTTTTTGCTAACGTATATTTGTTTTTACTTTTTCGTTTCTTTAGCGATATTTGTTTATAAATAATTTTGCATAATTTTATTTATTTCAAATCGCGTAAACGTGAATAAAAGTAGATCGCTATCGGAGACGGAGAGCTCGAAAGACAGCTGCTTTCACGCATCATTTACGGTGCCCGCTGCTGTTATTCTGAAATGACACCTCCTTTAGGTACAATCACACCACTCAAAGAAGTGCGTGAAACCTTGTGTCACGCGATCTTCCAAAAATAAGGAAGTGGATACTCTTGGAGTGACACGCGCCATAATGTCCCCTTTCCTTTTACAGCCGTTGACTTTTCAATCGATTCAAGAAATGTTTCCTGATGTGTGACAATCTTCCATCTCTCTCATTTTAAACCTGAAGTTTGTGCTCACGTGTATACATGATAAACTCATTCGTGAGTTTTTATTGTACAATAAAAATTACAAACAATACTCAATTTGATAATTGCATGCAGCCTGCATTATTCGAAAGCTTTATTACTAAAAAAATGTTTAAGTCATGTCACTGGCACCCGCATCGGCAGAAGAAATTTTCAACTTTTACCGTAAAAAATATGCACGTCATGTATATTACAATAAATCAGTAAAAGTAGGATCATCTATTTCATTTAAGGTTTCAACGGAATAGGTTTTGATTTAAATTAACTCGAGCTAATAAACTCTCGAACAGATTCCTTTTTCAAGCGCGATTAGAGAAAATTCGATCGATCCGCTCTTAAATTAATGAACCAATCGACAAGATCCGCACGAATGCGAACCTTGCTGCAACAATCTGTTAAACTACGCGAATACATCATGGAACATCCGCGGACAATTTAATTTCCGTCGCAGCAAACGTATATGTGTGTGTATGTTGGTTCACGTTTCTGGTGAGTTCCATTTTCGGCATCATCGCCGAATCGAGCTGTACTTCGACAGTCTGAAAAAGAATGAGACGACGGCGACGGGAAGAGCTTCTCGGGAGCAATTTTGAGAAGAGCAGTGGAGAATCGTGCGTCGGGGGTTACTGAAACAGAAGTGGGACACTCTCGCGAAAGGGGTTGGCCCTCGCGCACTGTGACAACGGCAAAACTCGAAACGACGTCGTCGTCGGACTTGGCTTCCGGCCATTTCCCGTCTATCGATCCACGAAGCGTTACGACAAAGCTGCCCCACGTGCAATTATAGGTGTATCGTGTGTATATAACACGCACCGGCAACCGGTCGCATTATCCCCTTCCCGCAAGGATGAGCCACGAAATTTGTGCGTTGCACAAATTAGCCTTGTAGGGGCTGATTCTGGATTGATTTTACAAGGAGGGCAAATTGTTCGATCTAACTAACTTATATCACCAAAGTAATCTTGTCGTTTAAATTTATTAAACTAATATATTCAATCGTACTTTATCATATTCAGTCATAATGTTTTCCAAGAAATAACATTGTAAATTAATTGCGATCCAGAAACTGATATCTTATATATGTTTTTATATATTGCATATTTTACTTATTTAATAATGATAATACAAAATGATATTAATTTATTATATATTCAGCCATAACGTTTTTCAAGAAACAACATTGTAAACTAATTGCAATCCAGTAACTGACATCTTGTGCTTTCATATATTGCATATTTTATATATTTAATAATGATAGTGCAAAATGATGTTAATTTATCACATATTCAGCCGTAACATTTATCAAGAAATAACATTGTAAACTAATTGCAATCCAATAACTGGCATCTTGTGTTTTCATATATTGCATATTTTACATATTAATAATGATAGTGCAAAATGATATTAATTTATTACGTATCTTTGTAACATTGACATTAATGTGAGTTATATTAATATATCGCTAGCAAGGAAAAGAGACGCCAGGCTATTCTTAGCGCGAGATAAATCGGTGTGAACGACTCCAGGTGCATACACCGAGGAAACCCCTCGCAATCGTTCACAAACCCGTAGCTGGTGAACAGTCGCACACGTATACACGCCGTCGGAAGCGACCCAAATGCGAGCACAAACGTAGATTAATAACGTCGCTGCGATAATGAAATTGTACGTGACGCGTGAAATTTGCAACCACGTTCTCCGTTTGTGTGTGTAACGTGCCCATCGACCCAGAAATCGATCCGGCGATCTTCCCAGCGGGCGACAAGTCGACGTACTTTTCATGTATTCTCAGAAGCAAATTCGTACAGCACGTGAGAGAGAGAGAGAGAGAGAGAGAGAGAGAGAGAGAGAAAGAGTACGCAGTTGTGAGAACACGAAGTGTCAAATTCGTCATCAATGTCATCGTCGTCGTCGTCGTAATCGCGTTTCGGTCAGGTGTAAGGAACACGGTGAGAGTCCGCCCTATATAAGTACGACATGAGCGTACGCTTCCACGTATGCGTGGAATCGATAACTGGGAATTAGTCTGCCCGGCTGTCTCTCAGAATTAAATGCGAGCGTACGGTGTAGAAGAAAAATTTAGTCGATCACCCTTGGGAACCGCGAGTACTCGCGCGAGTCCCGTTTATTATCGCAGATATCGAGAGAAACAGTCGATTAACATTATAATTTAATTTCTATTCGCAAAGCGCTTTTCCTAAAGTGTGAAAACTTTATACAATGCTTTCTCATATTGTTACTGTTATTATTAGTAGTGGAGAAAAACTGTAAGATGTGTAAGAAATGTGCAATAAATAGAACTTAATTAAAATAATAACAAATAATGCATTTTGAGAGAATTAAATGCACGAAATACAATCTAAGAGAAATGTAGAAACTATCTATGACTTGAGATGTCCTATAAAAGATAAAGGATTTAATTCAACGAACTGATAAATGATTAAGTAATGGCATTAATTTTAGATGGAAATTATAATGCTATCTTAACATTTATAGCATTTATAGCAATAATCTAATTTATTAAATTATAAACATAATTTAATAAATTAGAGAAAATAAACTCAATTAATTGCTTCTCTGCATTTTCCAGCGATCAAAAATTCAGCACGGTAAAATATTAAAAGCTATACTCTCAATTAAAAAAGTATGACCGACTTTTTAATTAAAAAAATATATTATATTTAAAAAATATCACAATGTGACAAAATACTTGCAATAAAATATATATTTTTATTTAAGTTATGTTTTACAAAAATTTAAATTTTGTTAATATTTAATTAACATTAAATACATAGAATTAATTATGAAAAATCTTGTCACCCTTAAATTATTTTGCATTAAGGCACATATACAAAAAATGTGTCTTTTATTTTCAGCTAGTCTACTAAATATTCTAAAGTAATTAAAATCAAATGAGAGGCAGTATCAAACAATTTTTATGTACTTTCAGTAGTCAACTATCATATTATTCTTTTCTGTTTATTTGTTACCCTAATATATTATATATATGAGTATTTGAGGTCGAGTATTGTTTTGATGAATATACCTATACGTAAGGAACATTAATCGTCAGGAAGGGGTGGCAAAGTAAACGTACGGCAAAATAAACGAAAACGTCCGCGTTTGAGAAGTCAGAGAGAAAGAGAGAAAGGGAGATAGGAAAATATCACTATATACGATACCAGGAATCAATACATCACGAACACGATCACAACTATTCGTGCACACATGCGAAACTGTACCTCGTATCGACCATCATATTCCGAGATAATTCTGCATAATTACATCGATCGATCGTCGAACGAGTTGATTCATTTTATGTAGCATGTCAATATAAGATTGTTGCGAGATTAAATAGATATCATATATTTATAATTTATAAACAAGATAGTACAATGTATGTATATACATACAAGACAGATTAGAAATCGACAGTCTCTTTTTCTCAAATTTATTTTAAGATTTAGTCATTCTTGATTCTTATTACATTTCATTCAATAAAGAATTTCACAATGTTAACACGTTATAACGGAGAAATGTTCTATTAAAGATATTTTTTTGTTGTATTAATATTCTAGAGTAGAATTTTTAAATTACTGTATCTGTTCTTCATCGGCAAAATCTGGCAAAAATTTTCTTTTTATCCTAATGATTAAAAGAGAGTATTTTAATTATTTTTCAATATTTATCTTTTTAGTATCTTTATTATTAAAATTATTCCGTTTTTAAATGTATTACTTAAAAATTTGATTTTTAATAGAAGAATATTAATTCTTCCTAAAAAAATTTATATTCAACAAGACTATGACAATCATTGAAACTTGATGATCAAAAATTGAATACTACTTGATAATCCTTGATCATAATACATGTGATATTGCTCCGAGAGAATTATTATGGCTCCTGCACACGGGACATGGCAAGTGTTACCGCATCCTGTGTGCAGGAGCTATTAGATGAAATACTGTCGATAATCTCGCTATTTATCCATTGATAACGGGATGACGCCTGGCTCAGTGCTACATGCGAGTGATTAGAACCGAAGTCATTCGATCCCAGCCTTCATCCCATGTATTTTTCCTTTGGGAAAGTGAGAGTTTAGGACTCTGTGGTTAAAGAGTTGAATGAAAGGTGTTGGAGTTTAAGATTCTGTAAATTAAAGGTGTTGGAGTTTAAGATCTCTCAGTGGATTGAGAGTGAAAAATTAAAAAAATAGAATCTTTTTTTAAACCTCTGAAAAACTCCTCATAAAATTATTGCCATTTTCAATCTGCTGCGAATAAAATTGACGACGCTGACAAATTTTGGATATATAAAGTTTATATTATGTAGTTTTGTTATATTCGTTTATATTTTATTATAGTGATACATTTGCTGCAGCTATTGCTATCACAAATGCCGGGATATCGTATAAGCTTTCGTCTAGCATAGATAAATCAATCTATAAAAAAGATTTAGCTTTGTCTTGGTGTACAGTTTACATATTAAAAGCTAAAAATCACTGTATATTTACGCTTATAATTATCATGTAATTATTGCAAGTATATGCATGCGATATCGTTTGATTTAATATATTATATTTTATATATGTATATATATATATATATATATATATGTATATATATATCATTTTTCGGCCGCTTACCGATTGGAGACAGACTCCTCTTCTGCAGGAGAATCGACTTCCGTAATCGGTAGCCTGGAAAAGGACCTAATCTGAGTCTGAGTGCCACAGGCTAAAGACCGTCCCCTTTACTATCATTATTATTATATTATTATTAAAATACATCGCTGCGCAAATATGGTTCAATTATACAATATGTTTTTTTCCTGATTTTATGGCAAAGATAATTTAAAAATTATTTTAAGTAACTAAAAGACTATAATCGGCTGAGTCACCAACTACGCCAAAGACAGATCCTATCTTTTAGAAGACCATCTATTGTGAAGGATATGAACATTTTAACTGTAAGGAAACTAATCAAAGTAGCAGAATACAAGACTACTATCACGATGGCTGATAAGTGAATTATGAAATGCCATTCTCACGTAATTCACCAACGAGTAACCATTTTTCATAAGAGAGATAATCATATATTTAAATAAATTATATTGAACTAAAGAGAAGCACAAACACTCAAAGAGAAATTGGAGAGTATTGTGCGTAGAAATCGAAATTACCTTGATTGCAAAATGTTCCTACGACGGAAAACAAAATTTCCGTAAATCTCAAACTATTATTTTGAATAATTAATGCCCATTTACTATATAATAATACTCTGTTTTAGTTTTGATTTCTTTATTGAAAAATATTAACTTTTTATAATGAAAACAAATAAGTATTTTCATTTTGGATAAGCATATTTAAAAAAGTACTTTTCTCTGTAAAATTTTTTTAAATATTATCCTTTTTTTGCAGATATAATAAATATCAAGTTTGTAAAAAAATAGTGTTGGTAATGAAAGTGAAATAGTGACACTAAAAACAGTTTTCAACGTCATTCAAATCGGATTTATTCCTTTGTGATACATTAATTAAAATCAGATAACTCCAACTTGATTCACCAAAATAGATTGTTCGCCTTTAAGTTTAAATCTCTGTCATTCGATCTAGAGATTTGTCTCTTATATTATTATAAAAAAATAATATTGTTTTGAAAATGGGCTTCTCTTTTTTAATCTTAGTTTGCATTTCATTTTCGCTCAAAATGTCACTTGTTATGCTTAATATATATATTATATACACAATTATATATATATATATATATATATGTATATATATAAATATCTATATCTATTTATTATATTGTACTTCCAGTATCTTTATCGTGGAATTCATTCCATAGATTTACACGATGCGGGTATATTAGTTGAAAAAATCCTCAACTTCCGCCAATTCTCTCATTCGTGCCTCTTGATGGGCCCAACGGGTTTCTGCTAGCTTGTCAGATAATCCCCATTTGTCATGAAAAACGCGTTGACCACAACTCAGACATTTCTTACCCCCTTAAAAAAAATAAAAGATTTTGTTTTAATTATTCCATAATATAATTTAATGTCCAAAAAATAAAAATTTTATTCGTACCATGGAATGGCGGAGTCTTCATGTATGTCACGAGACATTTTAAATGGAAGAGATGACCACAATAAAGTCTTTCGACGTGGAAATCCGCATTTTCGTCGGTTACAACCTCTTCTGGATTTGTTGGCAAACACGTTATTTTGCAGTGTTGACAGGGTTCCTGTGGAAAGGTTTTCACACTCCTGCACAAATTAAAATACAATAAAATTATTAAAAAAATCTGTAACAGCTAAAAATATGCTTAGGCAAGAATAAAAATTACTTTATGAGAAAAGAAACAACTGTGTTTAATGATGGCGATGGTGTAAATGGCTGTTGTTGTTTCCTCAATGAAGGTTCGACACATTGTCTTGCTAATTCTCTTCCTTGTCCGACTAGATAACGATTGAATAGTGGTGGAAAATTTGTATTCACATTACTGAAACTGCAAACACACAATGTAAATTAGTCACATTGGATTTTAAATTGTTATAATTGCTGTTAATTTTATAAAAAAAAAAACATTGATCATACTTCATACAACTGGTGGGATAATCATCCGGTACTTCAAGCTTGGCTTTAAAGTGATATAAACTTTGATGCAATGTTAAATTAATGGAAGAATTCTTCTGCTTTAACTTTAACTCATCCTTATCCCCTAAAAGTTTTTTCAATGTTGATATTTCCTCATAGCAGCAGATGAGAGGATTCTCGTCAATGAAATTCCTGACAAGCTTCAAAACTGGCAATATCTGCAGCAATAGAAGAATTTTTGATATAGAATGTAAATTTTCAACAAAATCAATTCAACATAATTATATAGATCTAAGTGTAAACCTGCGCTTTGTTCAAGAAACGCTTGCATTCCTTCTCGCAGACCTCGGCTAATCCATCGAGCAACTTTGCAGACAGAGTTTTGCTCTTTAACTCGATAAACAATGGCGATGCAGGATAATCCTGTTGAAACTGGATGCACACAACGAGTTGTTTAAACGGTGTTTTTCTGCAAAATAAACAAATCACAAATAGCAATGACATGCAATTTTGACAGTGCGATGGAAGCCAGATGTGGAGTTTCCTTACGTTATTTCGACGCGGACCATGCTCCGTACGCAAGAGACGAGGCGGCTACCGTCGATGACATTATGGCAGAGCTGTGATACTTCTTGCAATTCATCGTCAATAAATCCCATGAGCAAATGAGGATACTTTAAGAAGAGACCCTTGATTTTTTTAGCTAAATGATAAAAAAAATCGACATAATCATGACATAACCTTATAGTCGAATTGTGAATCGAGTCGCGTGATAAATAATGAAACGCGATCGGCTTTTACGCTGTATTAATCACTTTTTAATCGATCTCCTCCCCCTTTGACGTTTTTTACAAAATCGAAAGCTGACTAAGTACATGTAAAAAAAAATCTCAAATTATAATATTCCTAGCATGTCACGTGACACTGTGTGTGTATGTATGTGTGTATGTATGTATGCACTATTTAGGAAGCGATTAGAACGCAACGAAATGAAGATTAGAATGATACTTACTGAAGCTCAGAAGATAAAAATTGCTTGGAAAAACAAAAAGAATAAATCAAGTAACCGAAAATTAGTAAAGCAATTTTTCCCGTTCTTGTTTCGTATTCTTCAGTATTTTTCACTATTCTTTCAAAAGAAAAGTCGAAATATTTTTAATTGTAACCGACAGACATGACAATGCATCGATAGTTGACGCTGCTATATGAAGATAGTAACGCCATCTGGATTGGGTATCTGCACCAGAAGATACTTAACCTATATTGCATACCACGTGTTTAATGCCATTCATAACAAAGGCTAGGCTGGTGGCACATTAAATCAACGAAGAAAAAAAAATCACGTGTTTAGTGCCCGTATGCAGACTAAAGCACGTTAAACAGCCAAAAAGAAAAAACACGTGTTTGGTGAATGTTTAGACTTGGAGAAGCTAATTGAAGGTAACTTGAAGTAGTGACGTTATCTCTCAGTAATGATTGATATTCATAAAACAAGAAGAAATGACAAATTAATACAGTATAATACATATAGCGTAGTGTTACAAGAAACTGCAAGATTCCAAAATGCCCCGAGTGACCGACGCGAAGGAAGTAATCCTGACGAGCGGCACCGGGGAGAGCTGGAACGCCGCTGTGTGGGATCCCCGGAACGGCTCTCAGTTGTCCGTGTATAAGAACGCGACGACTCTCGGACACCGCAGCCTTCAGCTTCTGAGCGACAGCTACGTACTGGGCGCGGACGCCACGAGACCACGTCTACACATCTGGCCGCTCAATAACCCGTCGCCGTTGCCCAACGTCCGTCTGACCACGCCGGGCAAGGTCAACGCCTTGGCTTGCACGCCGAACGGCTCCTACATCATCGCTTCGGTGGGCGAGAAGCTGTTCATCTGGCAGACGTGCAACGGCAGGCTACTGGCAAATCTCACCAGGCATTATCAGACCGTCACCTGCCTGGCCACCACGAAAGACGGTTCCTTGTTCGCCAGCGCTGGCGAGGACGGTCTGGTGTTCGTGTGGTCGCTTTACAGCGCGCTGAACGACTCTCCTTGCTCCCCTGTTCACGCTTTCTCCAACCACAGCTTGCCGATCAGGGATCTGATCTTTGGCCACGGTGACGCCCACGCGAGATTGTACACAGTCTCGCTGGACCAAACTGTGAACATCTACGAGCTCGGCAGTGGAGCTCTCCTGGTCTCATTTATATTCGACGCGCCGCTCACCGCGGTCACCGTCAACATCCGCGAGAGCGAGCTCTTCGTGGGCTGCACGACCGGCGATATATTCCAGTGTAATCTGCATGAACCGCCACGCGGTGTCGAGCATCATGTAACAGTGAAATCGAGCGATCAGGCCGAAGAGAGCGCTGTGTTTCAGGCGCACAAGTCAAACGTGACTGCCCTGTCGGTATCCGTGGACTGTCGTACACTGCTGTCTGGATCTACTGACGGTGCGGTGCACATCTGGGACATTGGCAGCCGGCAGGTGCTCCAGACCCTCAATCACAAAGGACCAGTTACTGCCGCGTTCTTCGCGAGAGGGTTCGACAATTTTCGCGCCACTGTTCTCAAACCGCGCTTGCAGGTGCACAATTTACAGAGGACGTCAGACGATGGTGGCAAGGAGAGCATTGTCGAGGTCGTCTCTAGAGGACGAAACCCGACGGAGATCCTGAATTTCGAATTCTATGCAGAAGGTAGCAGCGGTTCTCAAGAATCGAATGAGACGGAGTTAAAGAATTTACAGACAGAAATTATGAAGTTAAAGAAAATTAATAACTCCATATATAAATATAGTGTCAATTGTATACTAAATAGGGAAAGCAATGACTGACAGGTGAACCTAATCGTAAGTTTTGATTTTTTTTTCGAGACTGAAATTTTTATATTTATATGTTTTTTAAAATATACATATGTATATAAGATTATATTAAATTTTCCATAATATATAAGTTCTATCTCGTTGAAAAATATATTCAGTATCCTACATATTATAAGAATATGAATAAAATTGAAAAATAAAAATTAGAACATTGTTTTTCCCCGAAAATATTTAGTTATAAGTTATACTAATAATATACAATAATAATAATATATTTTTTATTTATTTATGTATTTTATATCTTTTTTTTATAAGAATTTATAATAC
>VBVR01001108.1:0-34591 GCA_011638315.1 Tetramorium parvispinum | reverse complement strand
TCTCTCTGTCCGGGCTTACCCTTCGGCCCATACGTGCACATTGGCTATGTAGTTCATGTGCACGGTTTCCAATTTCCGCAGAGGGCGTATCGCCTTCGCGGATCAACTAAAATCGGGCCATGTCGTCTCTCAGGCTTCTCTCTGGTTGTGACAAACGCCACTAGACATTCAATGTCCTCGCGAACATAGTGTATCCGCGTTCAAATCGATTCTCTTGCAAGCGAGCTCGAAAATTACCATTTCCGTTTCTATTTTCCCTACCTAAACGCCTCCTACAGGACCGAAGGTAACCGAAAATCATCGAGAACACTCGTAGATACCAAAAATGATTTCGATCAAACAAAACCAAATTACTTATTAATTAATTTTTTAAGTAATACCTAAGATATCTTATTAATATGGATTTCTCTCTCTCTCTCACAATTATTATCTTTTTTTATTAACATACGGAAAGAGAAATTTTACATAAGAACAATCAATTATTTAAACATTTTGTTAACTAAGCGATTCTACCGGTTGAATTAATCACCGATTAAGTTTAAAAAAATGTTGTTATATTACATGAGATATAAATAAAATTCCAACATTTAAAAATTTTTTAAATCATGTCTTTAATAAATGAGTAATTAAAAATTAATAATTTATTATTTTAAAAGAGGTTACTAAAATTTTAATAAATAAATATTGTGATAAAATTACTGAGAAGTATAAAAAATTACTTGTATTGTTCTTTGTATCTGTTATAATAAATCTTGAATCATTTTGAATTTACATATCTTATATTAATAATCTCATCTTTGTACTCAACGTTTCCACAAAAGCGTTTAAAAATAATTAAATCTCCTTTCAAAAAATGTCACAGAATTAGTCGGAGTTTGATCAAAATTGTATATGTATATATTATCGTGTCACATTCACGATAATATTAACATGAATATTTATATACGAAATAGATACAGATTAATTAGATAAATACAAATCAGATGATGCTTTCCCCAGAGATTTTTATTCAGCTTTATTTATACAATATAGAAATTTAATGACAGAAGGAGATCTTCATTGCAAGTAGATGGATTTGCAGGTTTGCGCGAATCCAAATTGTTTGTACAATAGACGAACAGAGTTCTTATAAATTAATATTATTATTATCTTTTACAATGGTTTGCCGAGATCTCCGCTCGCTAAGTACAATATGTAAAAGGCATCCTACACCCAATAGTATGAATACAATTGCGTATGTAAATGTTAATAATAATAATTATTAATAATTACTGACATAAACTGTATTTTCGTTCGTTTTTTTAACATTATAACATATATTTTATCATTACTCTTTGTGTATATGTATTTATATATACACACGTACATATACATAAATACATACATTTATTTTTCATATATATATATATTTATTTATTTATATTTATATATATTTATAGAAAATTATACTAGCTACATTAATATATACATAAAAAGGCAAATGTGAAATACCTGAACATTTTTCATCTCTTTATTTTATAAAAATATGTGTTTTCATGTTTTCATTATGTTTGTTCGTATTTCAATTAATGCTATTCTATATATTGTAGCATTACAGCGCGTCGCAGTGAGTGTATATTCACATACTTGTATTATTTACTATATTATTTGTAATATACATTACAATGTGTGTTGTTTGTGGTCTATCTGAATAGAGTGAAATTTAAGGTATCTGTTTAAGCTGCTTGCTATATGGAACACAAAATGGTTCGGAGATTAGTTACTGCAAGTTTGCTGTATCCCACCAATGCCTCGATCATTTGCCTTTTATCGCTTTGCCTCCTTTGTCTCCATTAAATGCAATTTTGCATTACATTAATTACAATTTTGTTTTATATATTCATGATGCTATCATGATGCTTTTGAAATCGTAAGCGTCTCAGATTATATATATTCGCCAAGTTCATAACAGAACAAAGTTTATTTAATCATACGCGTGTTAACGAATTAACATTTGTTTTACTAGCATTGTCACATATGGACGATGTACACTGACCGGCAGGAATGCCTGGAAACGCGAAAAGATAAAGGTATTAATAAATATTTATTAATAAATAATAATATTAATAATAAAATAAATAATATTATTTATAAAATATTTTTAATTTTTTAATAAAAAATTAAAAATATTTATTAGTATATCTATTTATTTATTATATATTATTGTTTATTGCGACCTCTTATCTTTTCACGTTTCTATTCTCTCACCACTGTCTGTAACTGCGTTGTCAATTTTTAAATAATCAACAGTCATAATGCAAATGCAAATATAGATAAGATGCGCTCAACTATATTCGATATCTCGAGATATTCACATGTCTAGGCATTCCTGCCGATCCGTGTACTCAATGCCGTAGTGTTTTACTTATGATAATTTATTAGTGTATGTTATAATTTTGGCAATTAAGTATACCACTAACAATAATCATACACTCAATCAACTGAATAAGTAAAAATCACTGGATACGTTCAATCGTGTTTCTATGAAATATATAATTCGATTCATATATATTATAATCATAGATACAGTTCATAGAAAGAGTTATATCGAAACGTGATAGAATCTGTTTCTTGAATGTAAACAAAAATGAGTTTCTTGAATGTATAATATATCACTGCACGTGTGTCAGTTACACATTTACGTACATTAAGAAGTTAATAAGCATATTTTACGCTTAAAGCAGGAAGAATAGTAATCGGAATAAGATGTTAATTTAGAGTTATTTTAATTGGTGACACAACAGTTCTCGTGCGTGATTCCACAATATGATAATCATCTTACTACGTTTTCTTACTATTTACGTATACTAATAGTTGTAATCTTTTTATTATTAACGCTATAGACATCGTGATTTATTTAGGCAATCACAGAGAAATTCACATACTACAACACATTCCATTATTTTTTCACAATATGTCGCTATAAGGCCAGTATAAATTCTTGAAACATATTTTAAGATTCACTATTAACGTAGCTTAAATAAAAATTTATGAAGCTGTCGATTTTATTTTATTATTAATTATTGGTCTTATTAAAGACAGTCACAACAAATGCGATACATTATATACAAACAAATACGACGATACCCGATGCTCTCCTTTCTGTAATATAAAAATCTTTGATCATGAAAATGAAAAAAAAATACACAAAGTTATGATTTTTGAAGGTGAAAATGTATTAACACGGGTAGTAGTCAAAGTAACTGAAAACTGTAGCATCACCCATGCACACAAAAACCACCATTAGGATCATTAAATCCTGTCTTCCTACTAAAAATCTCTAAATGTGTTAAAAAGTCATCTGCCAAAAATCGCATACTCGCGATTCGTAAGCTGGTATCCTCAACGAATTTCGTTGTTTTTTTTGTTTGTTTTGGACACAGTGCGAGGTATGTCAAGTCTAAGAGACTCATGAACTATATTACGAATAATACGCAATAAATCTAATAACGCGTACGATATTCGCTGCCCAGCACCGTGTTCGCTTTCATTACGCTTAGACGCGCTGCCCAAGAAAAACAGAAGTTTTTCAATAATCAATCACATCGCATAACGATCCTTTAGCAGTTCATTCCTTGTGCTCAGGATCGGGTTTGTTCTTCGGCTCCATCGAAGACTGTCGCGATTGATGCGGATTCGTCTGATTTCTGGGAACTAACAAGACGTTCCCATCTGCAGACATCTGAAGACTGTACTCGTACGGATGATACTGATTACCATCCGGATCTCGTAAAGACTAAAATAAAATTTAAAATTAAATATTATAATTTCTTTTTTATTGTCTGTAACAGTGTTTTAGACGATAACAAAGTAAATTATCTATTACTTAAATTTAATTGCAAAGAAATGAAATTATTAGTAATACTGACCTGAAAAACATGTCGATAAAGTTGGCTAAATTTGTCTTTCACTCGCTGTTTCTCAATAAGCATAAATTCGCGCTCGCGGAGAAGCCTCGACTTACGATCTCGCATCTCTTTCACTTCGTCAGCTAGACTTATGATTTGATCCAATTTGCGTTTGCGGCAATTTTGTGCGGCAACCTTGTTTTTGCCCCGTCTTCTAATATCGCGTATTAAAGACAATTGGGCTTCGCTGAGATCGTATTTACTGAGACGTTCGTTAAACTCGTCCATGGGAAGGTTGATAATGTCACTGACTGCAATCGGTACACTCAATGCTCTTGCTCTCTTCTCATCTCTCGTTAGATGTTCCTCCGCTTCAGTCTTACGAACTGAAATTTATATGTTATATACATGAATATTTAATTGACCCCAGAAAATAAAAAAAATTTATTTGAATAAATGATTAAGAATTATTGGAAAGATAATTACTTTTCTTGTCGCGGGAAATGGGACGTTGAAGAGATCCTGAGCTCTCAGCAGGCAAATGATAGGTGTGATTGTGATGGACATGTTCTATTACAGATCGTCCTAAAAATAAAAAGAAATCAGATTTTTTAATTTATATCAAATTATTCATTTATTCATAACGACGTCTTTAATGTATTAAATTTAAATAAATCTATATACTTATAAATTTTTTTCTTACCGGATTGATGACGACTGAAATCCACGCTACAGCTATATTTAATTTCTGGCTGCGGTCCGGCCGCACCCTCGATTGGTCCAGAATATGTATTCCCCGGTGCACCCGCACCAACTGTATGCGTATCATAATCGTATTTCATTGGAGTGGTCGGATGTGCGGTAGCCCCTAAAGGTGAGCCTAGTTTGAAAGTTGTTTAACTATTAAAACTCTATTACATCGTCTCATAGCAATTTGCAAATCATAAGGTTACTTCTAAATACTAACAAGTGCCTTGTTCTTGGAAATATCTCTTGGCGAACATTTGATGCTTCTTCTGTGCGACTGGTGGTACCACTCGTTCTGTTTGACATCTCGGCGAGCCGGCATTTCTCGCTGACACTGAGTAGTTACAGTCGTATGGCATGCGATATTTGCTATAATATAATCAAAAGACCATTGATAAACATTGAAAAGTATATTGTAGACAATATTGTGGATAAACGTTATTATAGCCGACGACGCGCTGCTTGAAGCTCGACATTCCGTTACCGAGAACAAAGATTTATTATCTAGATATTCTAGATATTTATTTGCTTTCTTCTGAAGAGCATAACGAAGTACATAAGCGAGAGTCGATCTCGGTTAGCGGTCGGTCGAACGAGAGCAGTCGTGTAATAACTTACTTTTGAAATAAAGATATTTGAATTTAGAACTTATTGTTAGCCTACAATGTATACATTAAATCTTTCTCATTTACGATCGTGAAATATTGAAAATGAAACAGTCAACATTATTCCGTGGCGTGAAGATAAAGAGACTATTGTGCGTTAATTGAATATTTTATCTCATATTTTACATCTTCCTCTTTCATTTTCTCACTCTTTCTTTTTCTCTCTCGACATACAAGTATACATAATTAATAAATTAATCACACAGACGAAATGGATTGCCATCTTATTTCTAATCCTTATCACGAATGACGCATTTATGGTACTAATTACCTCGCGTAATCCATGGTGTAATGGGAGTCGGCTTGAGTATGACTGGAATTGGATCCAGTTTCCATCCATTCGCCATCCGATAGAGATGGTACGCGTTCACTGCCCATACTACTGACAGCACTATCGCTCGAAGCATCCATCCTTTCATCGGCTACACCAGTTAAAGTCGTAACACTCGTAGCCGCCGGAGTTGTGCCGCCAGTTGCCGGGACACCCGGTAAGGCCGCTGCACCGGTGGGTCCAGATGCATTGTTGCTACCGTTGTCCAACATACGCATGGTATACATGCCTGAAACACAATAGAAATATAATAAATTGGAAGATTCTATCTTGCAATTATTTTAGACAAATAACATGAGAACACTTAAAAACATTTGAAACATTTAAAAACATTTATTTCGATAATTTTGTTTATGTTAGTTACTATTAATACGATTCTTTTGAAGTGCTAAGTACTTAAGTCCTTTGACCACATATAATCATTTCTTATCTCTCTCTCTCTCTCTCTGTGTGTGTGTGTGTGTGTGTGTGTGTGTGTGTGTGTGAGCGTAGCTTTGTATCTACAATCTTAAAACCATATGCATACCAAAGTAGGCCATTGTCTACATTTCGCGTGAAAATTCTTCGGCGACGTAATGTTTTCTCGCAAACATCGTGTTTGCGCCAAGTTTAACGTGACTACAAAAAGCATTTTACAGACGAGCGAACGCAATTTCTGATACATCGGTATTCGGGCCTTTCGATAGCAAACACTTCTTCGCAAACATGACATTTGCTACAACCGGTTTTTGCACGGACGACTATTTACAACCTGCGCAAGTTTCACGACTACTAGTACACTATCAGCAGAATAGTCTTCGTTTAATATAAAAATAAAACAAAACGTTAAATTTATTACTTAGTAGATTTTGGCTCACTAGTTATCAGAAATCATTTTTAATGATTCATACATTTTGTGTGTATAAATACATAACAGTTTTTATTTACTTTATATTAATTTTATTATTTTGATGATATATAAAAAAGTTATATATATAATATAAATTTATTATTAGAATATATATTTGAAAAGATTTTAGGTGTCTTAAGAGAAGTTTGACGATTCAAGATAATCAAAAATATATCAATGAGTAAACATGTCTATTAATATCAATCGGATTTAAAGTCCACGCCGATTGTAAGATAAAGACAAGAAAAAGCCGTAGAAACATAAAGTGGAAAATACATAAATCCCACATAAATCCCATTATCGGTAGATTATCATTATTGCAAGCAATGTTGCATTATTTGCAAGAAATAAAGCAAATTCTTCACTGACCTATAAACAGTTCTTTTGAACAGACGATCGATTTGTTTCATTATATAGATAAATAAAGTCTTATCACTTTTGTAAGCCAATATCAATTGATGTGAGTAGAATAAAGTTCTGTCAGTTTCATATGCGATTATTGTCATAAACTAGAAGAGGAGAAAGTGGATTGATTAAAGAGAAATATGTCAACAAATATCTCAACAATGGAAAAAGGTTACTTTCCGAAAATAACTTTCAAAAGTTAAAAAAAATATTGTAAATATTTTCATTTGCCAAGTTTTAATTCTATTATTAAATTTCATTTGTACGGCATCCTTATAGAGAAAGAGAGAGATACTGTATTCCTAACGTAAACATAAAACTGATAATTATGTGGATGACCTCTCCAACTTTATCTTATTTTTTGCATAGACAAGCTAAGGTTCTTTTATTATTCAGTTCACATTAATGCTATCCACAAAACTATTATCATTCGATTATGAATAAATTAAATATTTTCATAGTCATCGTCAATTAGAGCATTACGAAAAAAATTTTTTTATGTCGGAAAATATTTGCACTTAATTGCCACTTATTTATAGAGTAATGCATGATTTTTATACGGCTCATAATAAAGACGAGGTTATCCGAGGAATTCTTCATTTCCGTATTAGTACACGTGAGCCTTCTTAAAACGACACAGAATACGCGTCTGGGGTACAATGCGGTTGATACAACGTTCTCAGAAGCAGTCAGCGTGACCGAGTACCATCGAACCGTACGTGACTAGTTCCAGGTTTAAATCGTTATTATCAACTAGTTGCGAGAAAGGAAATGCGCCGCATTCTTTTTAGTCTGCTCCTCCGCATTATATGATAGCTGTACTTATCTTTTATTTAGCTTAAATACATATTTTGAAATATTTATATGAACAAGTAAAAATATATAGGCGCTCGAAATTTGACAATGTCTTAAGTAAGAATATATATTTTTTTTAAATCATGAAAATTTTAAAATTTCTTCTCTTTTATTGGATCAAGTTTAGATAATTTAAAACGGATATGATCTAATTGATCCAATGAAACTTTGTAGCACGAATGTATCGCGAAATGTTATCTGTCATTGATTACCAAATATTATATTCAATAGATCGTCCTTATCATGCTTTCCAATACGATAGATGTTAGCAAGAGATATTATTCTCATTTCCGTCTTTTGTAAATAAGGCGATAAGAGCGAAGAACTTCTCAGAATTATATTCGCGCGAATGTTGTAAATTTTATCGGTTTATAATTTTCTTTCTTTCACTTTGAGCTTTTTTAATTTAGTTCAATTGTACCTATTCAGATCTCTAGATTTTGTTATAAACAATACTACAGTTTTATCAGCACTGTGTGTATATTCGCGTATTTTATATTATTATTTAAGAATATCTTATCAAAAAATGCTCTTTGGAGAAGATATTTTTACTTATCTCAAAAACGTTACATTTTAGTATATTACTCACTTCTTAAATTATATTCTTAAAATAACACTTCATATTATTCTTAGTCAATTTATAACTAGCTCAAACGTATATATATCAGCCAAATTAACGTGACTCAGCATGACACCGACGATACTGTTATCACGTCGTCGAGCATTATTTCTCAAGGATCAGCCGCGCATTTGAATCGATGTCGCGTTACGTAACGCTTGTTTTTATTCAACTAAACTCATTAGACCCTCATTCTAATTTCATTATTCTCAAGATGATTTCATTAGCGGTGCGTGCGAGCCAATCGAGCTGTCATATAGGTCGGCATATCGCACCGATGACGCAGATCGTATGATCGGGCAATGTAAATACATATGTATATCATGTGCTGTCTTTTTCATAAGGCACCGATTGAGAGACGCTATCTACATTTTTCTGATTTCCTGGTCGAGTCAGGGTCGATAAACATGGCAACGCATTCGCGGCGATGGAAATTCGAGTGACATGGCAATTTTCATGTTTTGTTTTTACTGGCCGGAGATTGAGCGAGCGAGTTACGTCGCGCGACAGATAAGCGGTAGGGAAATACGCGAAATGTGCTCGACGAAAGTCGCATTATCGCCGATAACATTTTTTTTTCAAGCTTCTCTGTCATACGGCTCACCGATATATTTGATATTGTACAATATTCTCTAAGTGGAAGATTTATAAGAACGTAACGTTAAGGAAGTAAGTGGCTTCGACTTGAGTTTTCAAACGAAACGAAATAAGAGATGACGAGCGTCACGGAGGAGAATTAAAATGCACCGTGAAGCGAAATTACCTACTTGGAATATATACGATAACTCCCATCGTCGCCATTCAAGCTCATCGAAGAGCTTGGACGGTTTCGCGAAGAGAGTTTCGATTTAATCTTCCTCGTGTCTTACAGCGTCGGGACAATTACGTTCACGTTTGCTCCGCGTCTCTCGTCTAACGTTAGAGGAGCAATCATCGGCAAGGTGTCTCGGTCGTCGTGCAAAAGCTGCTTCTCGCAAGGTCTACGAGTCCCGGAGGGATCTTCGTAGCTTGACGAAGTCCGATGGACGAGGCTCGAGGAGCTTCGCTCCGGGCGAAGTGTTTAGCACCTCCGCGATATGCCAGATGTTCCTTTCTCTCTTTCACAACAGTCACCGAAGGCACCGGCGGCTCTGCCTCACGCGCTAGCGCATATTAATTATGGCCAGCTAATGGAAGCTAACACGCTCGCCGCGTCTCGGCTAACAAAATCAACACTCCTGGGATCCTCGTGGCGCAACGCGTGACCGCACCGCGCTCCTCTTCGGCGGCAACTCGCACGTCGTACGCACTGTCGCACGCTCACCAAATGATAGATGACTGAGAAATAGAAGACTCTATCTCGTAGGAAGAGAAGAAAGAAACGGCCGACGTGCCCGGTGCGCGGTGCCCGAAATGACGAAAACGATTTCCCGTTAACTCACGTCAGAAGCGTCACCAAAATACGTATAATCGAGCGACAAACACGAGCGCCGAATCTACGACTGATTACAGCACTATTGAGCATTCCGTTTCGCGATAACACATCCAAACTCCGAGACCTTCCGCGGAGTGTGCGTCAGATCGCGGAGAGCATCTGTTGATAGAACGTTATCGTGCTCCGTAAACTGTTTTCACGATTTCGAGGCGGTTGTTGACGAACGGGAAATCCGAAGAGGAGTCACGAGGGAGAAGAAACACGCCGGTGATCACCCTCCGAGTCCACTTGGCCGAGTACCTCGCTCGCCCTCGGGCACCGGATGCCTGGTTGCACTCGCGGATATACGTGCGAACGTCACGTAACGCGGCGCGGAAAATGCACGCGGCGAGCACGTCGTCGTAGTAGTCGTCGTCGTAGTCGTAGTCGCTGCCGCGGAGATAAGAGCCGTCGCCGGCGAACTGTTTCGTGGCGAACGGCGATTTGGAGAACGTGCTCTCTCGCTCGGCCGCTGGCAGCCGCGCTGGCCGCGTAAACATAACTAGGTACTCGGCGGCGCGGCGCGGATCCGCGAGTCTGACCCTGCACGGGGCGTAACCACTCGTTCGGAGAGGCTGGCGGCTAGCGTCACTTTTCACTGCGGCATTGGACGGCGCCTGGCCACGCGGTGGGAGCACCGTTGCTGACTGCGCACTATAATTATAGTATACGTATTATAATTTCATCGCGCCGCTACGTACACTACGGACCGCGGTGCTTCATGAATCATTAGCGCGCCCCGGAGATTGCTCTTAGGCGCGTGACGAGAGATTCATTCGGCGATCATCGCGTTAATCATCGGCTCCGTTATCGATCGTTGCTCGTCGAGTTCCTCTGGAATTTATTTACTTCGCTTCGTCCTTTCGTAACATCGACGTAACGCGATTGGTCTTGAATGATTCTTTTTTTTAAACCTGTGTGTGTGTATATGTCTTCTTTTCTCTTTTGGTTTCTATTATACAAGAGTCTCAAATTGCCACAGTGTTTTATCCCGCACGGTACGTTACGTAATGCATAATCTTTATGCATATGAAGCGTATCGCATTTCTATGCAGAACGCGATAACAGTAGCAGCGCTTAATTGATAAAAAATAATAATAACGATACATCTTTATTCTTTGAGTTCATACAGTTCAAATCGATATTGTAATCAGCAATACGATCGAATTCTTCTTGTTTTTTTATCTACAAATTGACAAGTCTAAAAGTGACCTATAAACGAGTCTGCTAAAGGAATAAAACATGCATATGCAGCGCAACGCGATATGATTTGCTGTGATTCGCTAGTTGTCGATTCATTACCTACCTCAAAACTAAAATATGCCCCATCAAACTTGTAAATTCCAGCTATTTGTGTTCAATTATAGGATTTATCATTTATTTAAACTTATTAACAAACTCGATTTCTAATGAATAAAAGAATATTTTAATCCTGATCATCGTGAAAATGTGCTTAAGTGCAAATTAACTAGACAAGTACTCGTATATATTATATTACTATTATTAGATCGTACTCCGAGAATAAATGGTAATAAATTAACATTATTATGTAGTTATTATTGCACGACGCAGACAATGATTACGGTGTGGTCTCTCGGCGAGGCTGTAAATCCCGTAAGCTAGGAAGCGACGCATTACAATGACATGAGGCAATTGCCATTTCGCAAAGTTTTACATACAAAGTCGCGGCGCGCGGAGCGCGCATATTAATAATTTTCTCGGAAAAAGAAGGGACCGCATTCAATTCGAGCGTACTTGCCAATTCGATTATGCGACTGCACAATAACCGACGGCGAAAGAATGCGATGCCGATAGGTATCGGCGCTTTATTTAGTATTAACGTATGTAACGCCGCGAATGTAACGTGAGAGAGTTCGGCGCGATAATCGCGCGAGACGTAAGAGCCCGAGGGAACGTAACTGCATAAGTATGCAGGCGGCGGTCATTTGTACTTTCACCGTCCGTCGTGGGTGTAAATCGCGATGTTGTTTCGCGTGCATGCGTGTAATTATATCTCGCCGCGGTGCGCGACGAATGGGTGGAGCGCGTAAAACCTCCGCGCCGCGTTAATAGCCCTTACCAGGCCGTATAAACATTCGACCCGTAATGCAAAATTAAGATATTAATTGGAACGATCATTCGATGATTATCTCCAACGCTCGTGACCGTTACGGTTCCCGCTAATAACCGCTACACGAGTAAACGCGCGAGCGCGTTTCGTTCCGAGAGCGGTGTGAGTTTTGTGAGCGCGTTTGCGACACTTGCCGGCCGTTTCCCGTACAAAAACATTACTAAGTTAAGCAAGATTTAATTGATTTTATTACTTTTTAAAGACAGAAATAGATAGACAGGATCGAACAGCGGATACTTTCGATTAACGCTTGCTCGATTCTTGCTATTTTTACGCTATTTATACGTAGGAAACAAAGCAACATGACGCGACGCAGATATGAGTTAATGTCTAGCAAAAGTTTTCATAATTGAATTTACATTGATACGAATTATCCTATTAATATTTTCAACTAGTAATCAAGCAGCGCGCCTTATTTTTTGCATCTCGAAATTAACATTTCTTGTACATCATTATTTTTAATGATACTTGTCTATCGTAAAAAAGACCGTATCACTTTGTCAAGGATTAAAAACTACTCGCTATTGAAGAGAAGTACATCTTTTTATTCCAGAGCGATTTGCAAAAATTGCCGACCTTACCGTGTAAACTATGATGTAAGGATACTCCAAAGAACTCGCGTTTCGCGTAGTAGAGCGGAAAATTTATCTAGATCTCAAGTATCTTCGCGCGAAGTGATGGATAGCTAGACGAATTCATGCGGAACATTTCGAGTCTGAAAAGACCGCGGAGGTTTTCTTGCTATACTTTTTTTTTAAACAACAACGCACGCGACGATTCTTGAAGCGCGCATCGGACATCTCGGGCAGTATTTTTTAGAAGTTAATTGAAGAACTGGTAAAAGAACCGTATAAGTCACCGAGGTCGCCGTGACTAAGCGTTTCAAATATGGACGTGATATCTATTCGCCAACCTCAACGAGTGATAATAAAGAACACGCGGTCGTGCACGAAACTATTTATAACTGTGTGTGGTTTTCGAGTCGAGTCGGACTAGCCGACAATATTTTTATCCAGGACTCTGTTTGGGAAAAACGCACTTCTCGTATCTCTATGGGCGGACAGTCGCGCGTCGAGAAGTAAAATGAGAGAAATAAAAAGCCATCGATCTCAATTTGAAAAATGCATTATCTTAAGTGTTGAGCATTAAATAAACATTGAATAATTGCACCGTTTCTATATCAATTGTGCCAATCTATTCAGTCGGACAGCGCATTGCACGAATAACATTCCTAGTTAATTCCTTTCCTATAGTTTAACTGCACACGTTTCTTAGAATCATGCAAATAGAACATACGGAAAAAAAATTCTCGCTCGCCCGGAGCGGTAACTACTTCCAGCGACCTGAAATTACTCGATACGTAATCGATTGAAATATCGGGTAGAACATCTGCGTGACACGTACGCGATGGAATGAAGCGGCAGCCGACACTTATTATGATGGATAGAGTCAATATTTGAAAGAAGTTTACGTCGAATGTTCGATTTCGCGGAGCACGTGTGTGCAAACGCTACATGTATATATATATATATATATGCATAAAACAATGTTATGAAAGTAGCATAGCGAAGTATCTCCGCGTGATGGAGCATCGTTCTCGAAGACGTCGATTATCGTCTGTGGCTCGAACGGCCGAGTGACGGATTAGCGGTTTTATTCGTCAAGAACGTGACTCGAAGAGCCCGCGTGCTTTGCGTTATCGTATTGTATAAAGAAACGGCTCGCCGCAATCGTCAACAGTGATAAAGTTCGCATTTGCAGGATCGCTTAGAAGATCATAGTCGGTTATTTTTTTCCACATATAATCTCTGACCGTTTATGTGAATGAGATGATCTCATGCTTTTTTTATATGAAGACTATTTTGTACTTAAGTTTCTGCAGGTATAACATTTTTTATTTACATAGAAGATAAAGTACGATTCGAAAGTTTCCTTTCAACTCGATCTTCTCGATATAATTTGCTGCATCTTTTTAAATATTTTAAATTAAATAAATTTCTCACTATGTGTATATTCTTTCATTTCGTTCTTTAAATAAGAACATAGATTATATGTAGCGTCGTTAAAAAAATTATCAACTTTACTTTTTGAAGATATTTTTTGTTACCTGTGTTATTTATTATATTATCATAATATAGTTTATTTTTTCGCATCATCTTCGGCCATTATAAACTCCAAATAGCATCGTATGCGTAATTTTATACGTTCTCAGTCGTCATCCATCTTGCTTGACGCAGTAATCCAAAAATATTCGATGTTCAATCAGATTCAAGGACGATACGCGACGCGGCACAACATTGTTGCGACGGCGAATGCCACTTCCGAATTCCGGGCGCGATTTTATACGACAGCAAATAAACGCGCGAGTCGAGGCGAGCGACAAGCAGGCAGGTAAGCAGACAGGTAAGCGGATTTGCAGAACCGCCGTCGCAAACCCACGGAGCCACAAAGAAGCTTTGCAAAAATCACGGGTAGCGACTCGCAAGCCGGTTGCGAGAGCAGTACCCTCGGTCAGGGTCGGCAAGTGTAAGCGAGCACGAAGGTAGATCAACGTCGGCGTCGGCTCATGTGTCGCCGGCTTGAAAAGCCGGTGATAAGCGCGGTGTTAGCGGCGTCGCGCTATCCCCGTCATTGTCGTTATCGTCGGTCGTCGGAAAACCGCGATTGTCAGAGCGTACAGAATACATCTATAATAATGCGGTAAAACGTCAGTTCTGCGATGCGAATTTCACGGTGATTCTTAAATTCGTACAAGGAAAACCGTAAGGGAAGTAGCTGTAACGATGGGTTAAGCCGATATTCAAATCAGACCGAATTGGACTATAAATACACAAAGTGAAGGTAACTAAATCAGACAAATGGAGTTTAAACGGGCGCGTATATCGGATCGCCCTTCGGAGAATCGAAGGACTCGAAAATCCTTTGAAGCCGGTTTCCAACGACTCGCTCGCCCGCTCGCTCGTCAAGTCGAAGCGAAACTCCGAGTCACAAGAATGTGTCAATGGGATAATATAACGATTAAATAGACGAAGGAGAGATATATCACGTTTTAAAGAATCGAGCGATATTGCGAACGAATTAATTTTTTTCACACAACGACAGCATGACGTAGATCTGTGCATTGCCTCTTGTCAACGATAAATTGCCAGTCAAAAGGGAAAATTAGATTAATTATCGCGATTATTTTAAAATATTATTAATGTGGCATGCCTTGTCCGTTCGCGCTTTTTGTTGTGGAATATGGCGTGATAAATCTATTACATAAGTGCAAACATTTGGCATAAATGAATCATTTAGAGGCTGCCTTTTTTTTACGGCGGCTCGCTGCTCGGATCGAATCTCGTGCCGAGGTAGGCGAATTCTTGAACGCGCGATTTCATAGCTGTAATGTGAGTAGCTGCAATTTCTATTGCAAAATAACGCCACACAAAGCAACGTTGCACTGTTTCTCGATTCATCGAGCATGCCGAAAGTTTTTTTTTTATGTAATTGGCTGCAGAATATTTAATGTCTGTTGAAGTTATGAATACTGTGCAATTTATCAAATATTTACACTATCGTTAAATAATAACAAAAATTTCCTGTAATATCGTTAAATAGCGAGCTAAAATCTTTCCAAATTATTTCTATCGTATTGCTCAAAGATAAAATATTTGACATTTTCTTATTTTATCAAAATTATCGCATCAAAGTGCCCTTCGAAAAAAAATTGTACTAATTATTTTCGACCGGAGAAAAAAGCAATTGCTGATAATCTTTGAAGATAATGGAAAATTCTATCTATTTATTGCCATTAATATACGCTTCACTCTACATTCCGACTGCATTCCAGCAATATTAATTAACCGAGATTAAGTACTGGATGTTGCTATGGTATCAATACAATTTCGATTCGAACAGTAATCTCGACGCAGTCGTTATTAATACACCGTCATCGTTACAAATCTGGGGATCGTCGAGCGTTCGCGACGCGTGCGAATCGATAGCGCGGCACGCATCATCGACGAATACGCGCCGAATGTCAACCTGCGAAGACAAGATCGAAACACGTCGTTGGCGCTCCTCGGATGAATCAATTTCGTTCTATTATTACGATCGGACTGACGAGATGCAACAGCGAAAGAAGGGAGATGACTCACTTCGCCGGACCTGTGCGTGTGCGACATACACGCGTGTGTGCGCGCGCACGTGCGCGTTCTCGGTTCCGCGCTCGCATCGCAGGAGAGGAAGGCGAGAGCCATCCGCGTCTGCAACGATCACTGGCTGCAATCGCCGTTTCTCTCCTTCATTACTCATCGCCTAAGTGAATGATGCAAATCATGTTCCGGGCAAACAGTCGCGTTTATATGCGCGCGCGTGCGAGAGAGAGAGAGAGAGAGAGACTTGTGCACGTTTACGTTAAACACGTATGCGTTTCTCTTTTTCCTTGCGTTGGCGTACGACAGCGGTTCCCAATCGCGCCTCGGCTCGCAAATCAACACACTTGCATAAATGAAATCAATTTCATACCAAAAATGAATCTAGCTTTCTAAAGATCTCGCTGCAATTCCCACCGCTTAATTTTATTTCTATCTCGTGTAAATATTTCGAGACCCGGATTTACGCCGTTTCTCTCGCGTAAGCAATTTATCCACTATTGCTGTAAAATGTAAATTAAAGCGGATATGCCGATACAGAGTGTCTCGATTGTAAAATATTCGACGCACGAGTTGGGAATCGCTGATATAAGAGACTTGCATAATACGCATCGTAACTGTCTCTCTGGATCAGCTGACGCGTATAATCGTTTCGATGAAGTACCATCTTTTCCTTCTCACTCGTTATACGCGACGCGTATGTAATTAAACGCTACTGCAGCCAATATTTGAGAAACGACAGTCGACAGTGCGTTATACGTGGACTGTGCCAGAGCACTACCGCGTTATTTATCTTTTACTTTTCATTCCGCGACTGGCCTTGGGCATATTTCTTACGTTGTGTATACAGGACAGCTAAAAAAATGCGCTAGTCATGACGCTCATAAAACTATAAGAGTTGTATAAAATTGATACCGTTGTCGATTACATTACTTGTATTTTGAAAAAGTTTTATATTTGGTATTCTAAATAGTTGATTTCATTTGATAGCCGTTTCTCGGAAGTCGAATCGCATAATAACTTTTTCATCCGGCAATAAATACGTGAGTCATCGTCACTGTCGTAATGATATTGCATTTCTCGAAATTGTTTATAACTCGGGCCCCTTGAAATCCGTCAATAAGCCAAACAAAAGTCTCGATAGTAGACAGTCTTACCATTGATACGATTGAGTGCCGTGGAAATATCCAGACCCATTCTTCGAATTAGTGGAGCAATAGAGTCACATTTGGCATTTCACGCAAATAACGTTGCACATATCTTCTATTGTTATCTATTGTATATTATAATATCCACGAATATATTAAAGCAAATATGGCGACCAGATATCTCGCTTAGACAACAAACATCTTGATTGGATATTTCATCTCGATTACAAATTTTAATCTTCGTTGATTCCATGTAAAAGGAGAATGATTTTCCTATATTTTTAAATAATTTTCTACTCTTTGTTTTTTTTTATACCTCGATTCATAAAAATACTCTTAAACTTGTTTATTTATTTTTTTTATACCTCGATTCATAAAAATACTCTTAAACTTGTTCATTTATTTTAAAGACTTTTTTCAATACGTCGTAAAGTGACTCAAGCTGCATTAGCGTTCTCTTTCGCAATGTAAAAATCTGATCACCATACGCTACACGTGACCGTGTAACGCGCATACGAGAGACGCGTAGATTTAACGTCAGCCAGTCGCGATATTGCACCAAAGTTGCCGATTCATGCGCCATGAATATTTACAATCGGCGGCACACAGCACGAACTTTGTTTTTCTTGCATAACGAAATTAATTCATTTAATCGAACATTCACGAACCGTTCACGCCTACAAGGGCAAGAAAGCGAGTAGCTGCATTATTTTTTTCGAAGACGCGGCCTCACGGGTTACTAACTGTCCGCAAATGGCGCAAATGACACGTGAAAAGATGCTCGCGCACGCTTTTGTGCGTGCCGTGCCGAAAAGATCCCGGCGAGATGATCCGTCGAGCGGAGAGGTGCACAAATGTAGCCCGTATGTTCCCCCGATCCGGCTATTGCGATTAGTCATAGTTAGCACACAAAGTGTTCCAAAGATCCCGCACTTTCTCTCTCAAAGCTCGAAAACGTAGGGAGATAAATTATTCTACTCGGTGTTGAAATACAAATGGTTTTTAAAACGCAAACAAAATCTAAAAATTGAAGATCTTTTCTTCTTTTCAAAAAGGGAACGATTGCACATGTGGCAAGATGGATTGTGAATCACACTTTGAAATCGTATCGCGATTTCTTTTGTAATATATAAAAAAAAATCATCTTATTTTCGCGATATGCTCTATTGTTCATCCATGCAAATATTCCAAGAAAAACGTGCAGTTGAAGGACATAAAATTTATTGCAGTCGAAGCAATCATGTGGTTTATATACTGCGCACGGGAACGTTGGAGGAACGTTTAAAATAGTGATAAATCATGTCAAATGGAAATCATACTTTGTGCAACGCCGCGCCTGTCATCCGCTGTTTCACGATCGTCACGCATTTTTTTCCGAAACAAACGCAAACTGCCTGTCCTAGTCCGAATTCCTCGCGGATCGAGTATCCAATATTTCGCGTGCCTGTCTGCGCCGAACGGTTTCAAACAAACTGTGTGTGCGCGCGTGCTATACGCTGCTGATTGGAAATTCCACAATTCCCGCGGACGTATCCATTCGCTTGACCCAAGAGATCTCGGTTTTCGCAACGCGTGACCCTTTTTCGCGGAAACGCGTGCGGGAAATCGCAGGATGTGGCGTGTCTTTGAGAGCGTTTCGGCGAACGAGCGCTCGTTGCAAGATAGAGACGTTAGAATCCGTCGTATTCACCGTCGAATAAATTCTATCGTCCCTTTTCCGTTCGAGAACAATATGTTAATAAGCGATCGCGTGATGATTAAATCGCAAGTCGAGATGAATAAAAACAAAAGTAATTTGCAATAGTCTTTATCCTCGGTTTGCCGAATATAAGAAGTGCAAAGTCCCGAAAAAAAATGTGCCGAAATTTGAAAAATGATATAATCCCAAAAAGTAATCCTAAAATTTGAGGGATGTGACAATATGTCCCGAAAAATTATAATATCTAATTATATCGAGACGTTATCTCCTCAATATTCATCAAATTTCGGGACATTGTCTTTCTTTTTTTAATTTTAAACAGTTAATTTTAAATAATTTTAAATAGGAATATGCGGGACTTTGCATGCCCACCGAATACAGAATGTAAGCCGGGACGCGCGAGTCACGTGTTGCACCATTTGAGCGTTCCTATCGTCGAGGATGTCGCGACGAGGACGATAACAATCGGACACCGCGTTCGCGACGAAGGCGCGTGTCGCGAAACTTCGGACGACGGCACGTTACTGGAAACTGGGCCCCTATCGTTACGGCACGGCGACGATACGTTTCTCTTCTTCCTCTTTCCTTTACTTGTGCCGAACACCTACACTTAGGTATCTCACGCGTGCGTTGGGCGGCTGTGCGTATCACCCGAACACACGCTTACATATGCATTCTCGTCGGGGGAATGACGACGTGAGGCTGATAACGGAGGAATACGATTGCCAGCTCGTTCGTAGTCGATGATTCGACGGCTCACGCTGTCGCGATTATCCACTTTTTTTTTATTTCCATTATCCGCGTCGAAGGACGTAGCGCTTTCAATATGATTGGAGAGACCTCAAATAACGATTGCCGATATTAGCGATCTATATTGACGGCAGATAAATCTATGAAACTGATCTAGAGTAGGCGAGGTCAGGAGACGCAGAACGCGTGAGATAATTATCTAACAGAGAGCGTCGTAATAACAAGTAATAATCGTCTACAGTTCATGGATTTCACTGACATGAGGGCATTGCCACAGGAAGGAAAAATGATGAAGCGCCTCTTACAAGTTTGACTGTCATTGTATGGAAATATGAGAAATCGGTGTCACAATAATTGCATCATTATCAACATTAAATTTAACATACGCCAGTGTATTCAATATGAAAAAAAATGTCTACTGTATATTTATTACTTTAGATACATATATTATATATATATATATAATGTTACTATTATCTAACAATAAACAAGTATTAATTCATGTAACTCCACCATTTTTCTCACACAAGATGCGAGTTAAAATTAATCCAAAATCAACAAACTACAAATTTGTTAAAATATATTAAGAAAAGAAAAAATGTGTTTAAATAATTGCAATAATTATGAGCTATTTGGACAATGGATTTCATATAAGTATATCGATATTAAATTTAGCATATATTAGGGATAATAAATAGTTTCTAGATTTGTATTATACAATTACATGAAATTTAAAAGCATATTTTAAATGTGTAATACGGACAATTTTCCATATTGCCGATTTGATCTTTTATCGCATTTATATTCGTGTCATGAACAAAGGTGCTTTGAGAATAACACGAAACTCGGCGCGATACGGAGTGACTCAGCGTTTATAGATTAGTGTCAGTTGCGCGTATGCGATAGGGAACCTTTTATACAGTGAAGTTAAAGCAATCATGGCAAAAAAAAATCGTACAGTCCTGATACGTACGTGAAAATAATATAGCGAATTATTGTACAGATATCTCCAGATTAATGCATCTCCAAATAATGTATTGTCCAATAAATTAATATTTTGTATAAATATATGTACTTGTAAAATAAAAATCGATAAATAATAATTATAAATTATAATAAATACTTATATACCAATAACATTAATATTTTATTATTACTTGTAATTATGTATTGTATAATTATAAATAATAATATACATATATTAAAATGTTATCAGTATACTGTTGGAAATATGATTTATTCCTTTGCCGTTTCTTCCTTTACCGAAGAATTCAGAAAATCGAGTTTCCGTGAAGATTTTACGTAAGCACACATATAAAGATTAAAGTAATATTATCTCTCGACTATCGCGTAAACACATGATCTCGCAGTAAAAAAAAATGTGTTCTGCTTTGTGTCACTTTTTCTTTCTCTCCATTGTGGCGCATGTTAGCGTCCTGTTACCTATACGACCGACTGCTGACATAAACCAGACGTTATTACCTTTCGCTATATTTATATCACTTTCGAAGTTGAGATATGTTAGTTTTAAAAGTTGACACGAACCTGACCCGAAATTATCACGAATAAACTATTTAGACGATATCGAAGATGCAAAGTACAAGTTTTTGTAAATAAAATCTAAATATATATCAATTTGTTATTTCATAATTTTATATAATCTCCATCTTGTAACATGTTTGTAATACTATGTAAAATAGTCGAACGATAAAAAAAATATGCTTGATTTTATTCCAAGAAGTAACTGCCGCGCGTTTAACAAAAAAGTACATTTATAGCTTTAAATGTGAGTTTCGTAATCACGCTGCTGCAAATCAATAGTATTTTATACAATTGGTTATAAAATAATGACTCGTTTCAAACGAGCATTTACGAAAATAATGATGTAATGAAATGTTTACAATCCTATTTAATTTGTACATAAAGAACAAATGTCAAATGTTATTTTTCCCTACGTAGGCGAGTAAGATAACATCGATTTATAGTTACCTATATAAGTCAATTCCAACAATGGTAAATTCAAAACAAAGGTTTCGGATTTTGATTCAGTTATTCTTTTATCTAATTCCTCGCTGGGACAATATAACATAAAATCTCAATTTCACGGAGTTTGAAAACCAACTTGAATCCAAATTCATTGAAACATTCGTTTACCTACCTACTATAACATAAATTTGTTTATTGTCTGATATAGCATCTGAAATGTTTTTATTACAAAATAAACTTCCATCAACGCAATCGTGCCTAGTGACGCGTAGGAAATAGCGCACGAGGTCATTTATTTGATCATCTATTTCAGAACACCTTAGAATTTCCGTAAGACTTACAATTAGATTATCTCATCTCAATAATATGTATCGATCGATTTTGCAATAAGTTTAATCAATGGTTTTTCGAGTTCTTAATTATATAACGAAATCATATTTATTTTTGCTTTACGTACCTTGGAAACGGAGATACTCAGCTATCTACATATAAAAAACATAGTAATCTACAGATAATATTTTATTAAAAGATTAAAGACAACATTTCTAAATTAATTTTGCACGTTACGATTACGTTCTGATTTCCCGATAATTTCCTTTGAATTGCTTCCCAGATAGCACAAAGAATCGAAAAAGAAAAATTCTTTCCATTCTTCTGAATTATGAAATAAATTCCTTTTCCGTTTCTCTTTTAAAGACATTCTTAAAAGTTTAAAACTTTACTTTTATGTCAACAATCCTGAGCCCTTTTTGGAATTACATTTATTATTCTATTAGTCTCGGTTACTTTTTTATATTCTTTTAGAATTTTGTTTAAAAGACTTTTTATTGAGCACAAATAACTACAAAATTAAAAAAAATTCTGTTTGAGCTTATAAGATCAATACCGTCTCCATGCTATTTGTTGACAATCGTTAATATTTGTATAAAGAATTCTTTTGCAGAGAGTTTTGAGAGAGATCCTACGTAGGTAGATATCCCCTGGAAAATTTATGGATTTATGACTCTCTCTCTCTCTCTCTCTCTCTCAGGGTCTCTTTTTGCAAACTCGAATCTTGCCGTCTCACTCCGGATTATACTCGGCTCAATGACTTGCGTCTCGCTCTTCATGGTAAATTTCATCCCTTCGTTGGGTCAAATTACAATGGTTTCGTCGATATTAAACAAAAGAACGGGAAGGTCAGCCCGGCCGCGGCGGCCAGGCGGCAGCCGTGAGCCGAGAGAGCAGCCGAGAGCTCCCGGGCTCCGCCGCGTGGCGCGCATGTGCGCGCCAATCCTCGAGCCTGATTCGTCGAGAAACGGCGCTCGGCGGCGGAACAGAGCCGGTCAGCGCAAAAATAGGGATCGCGCAGTTCGCTTCAACGTCACGGACCGTTCGGCTCTATCTCGGACCCCGAATTGGATCTCGTTACTAAGGTCTTTCGACGCTCAAGTCTAGCCGATCTGCTCGCGTCTCGTGTTGCGAGATACGGAGAAGGGACACGGAGGGAACATTCCTGTTGGGTGGCGTCAGAGAGACAATACGAGGTACGTGTGTGAGCCAGCGCGAGATAGCGGCGGCGCGTCTCGTCGCGGCCATATCCGTCCGGCAGCACCGCCGTTTTATTATCGACCGTCCACCACGTGATATGGCGTCGTAATTATATGCGCTAAGCGCGGGATATCGGTTCGCCGAGGTGTTGTCTTCCGCTAATCGAGGCTGGTTTCGCTGCGCGAGGTGAAATATGCGACCCGCGACGAAGCACGTTCGATTGCTTTTATGTAATTGCGGCTTCAGTACTGTTTACTGTTGCTCGACAAGGTTTTTTTTTCTACTTGTGCCTTTTTTTTCCGCCCCTCGAAATTCTTGCCAGCAACAGCGTATATACCGTGGAATTGTTTTGAAGGACTTCTGATGAACGCTCGTTTCTTTTTGTCGGTTACTTTACTGTAAACATTCCGGAATCGGCGAGAACAAAGCGGATTTTCGAGACGTAGCGACGAATGTTTGTTCTACGTTGAGACGTGAAAAAAAAAACAGAATAAAGCCATGAGAATATAAAGTGACCTGATTTATGATTTTGATTAGATATATTGTGTATTACGTGTTAAACGTAGTATATATGTGTATATTGTTAAGAACGGAATAAAATATTGATAATTTAATATTTAACGAGATATATAAAATAGAATGTGCTGCGATTTTTATGTTCTCACGCTTATCTGCTAGATCATAACTTCCCGTTTTCATTTGTTTAGAAACATATATTTCTAAGCAAAAATACATGCAAAAAAACAAGCAGAAGGATTTATCAAGCATTAATATGGATTATGTAATGTTATCTGTTGCTAAGTGGTTTTATAAGAATATTTTATCAGTTATATTTTTCATTGAATAGTTATGTAGAAAGAAATCATTTTTATTTTGGTTGGATAGAATTTTCATGGAGTCTTGTATGTAAATTCGGATTATAAATGCTACTCGATGAAGAATAAAATTATTTTTATTTATTGATTTAGTTTGTCAATATTAGAATGATCATTTTAATTTATTCACAAATTTATTAATCATCTTTAATTTATACATTTAATTATGTTTATTGTTATTAATTATTGTAATTAATTATTTGATTCAACGATTTTTATGTAATTTTAAATGTTATTGTAATATTGATTTGCATAAAATAATATGGATTAGTTTATTTTTAAGAGAGAGAAGCAATCCAATATATTTGTTAATTATACATGTATTTTAAACACAAAAGTTTTCCGTTTATATATTAAATACTTTTTTTGTTATATATTTAAATATACTATATATAACATGCAATGTATTGCTATAGGTAAAAATGGTTGAAGAACAGTGGGGAATGGATGACGTAGATTTTACTTCTGGGCCAGCCACGTCTTCCGTAAGAATGTTATTTTTTTTACACAAAGAAAATATATAAAAATAAATAATTACAATAAAAATCATTAATATTGATATTTTATGTTTTAATAGTTTGAAGAAGGACGTGCACCTTGTCGCGGTAAAGGACGTGGCACCCCAATCAATAATAACGACGCAAGTTACGGTGTTGGAGGCTACAATAATTCCTACAACAACAAACAAACGGATAACAACGAAGGAAGCTATGATAATAATCCCTACAACGATGATCAAGAAAGTAATAGATATAATGGCGATAATAGTAATAGATTTAGAGGAAATAACAGACAAGGCAATGATAGACCGCGCTACGGAAATAACAGAGGAGGTGACAATGATCGACGGTGGCAAGGTAATAGGGATAGGCGAAATAGGGACGATAATGACGGCGAAACTGAAGATAATAGTCATGATGGAAATTATCAGAATGATAGAAGAGACAGACCTAGGAGAGATAGAGATGATAATCGAGGTGGAAGAAATGGCGGTAGAAGAAGGGATGGCGATGATGGTGATAACAATGATTCTAGAGATAGGGGACGCAGAAGAAACGATGATGATTCTAAAGACGGCAATGATAAAGATGAACCAAAGAAGAGAGAGATTTATATTCCACCGGAACAACCTGATGATGAAAATTCTTTATTTGGAAACGATGTGTCAATGGGAATAAACTTCGATAAGTACGATGATATTGAAGTAAGGGTGACCGGTGAAAATGCACCGAAGCCGATACAATCCTTCGATAGATCCGGCCTCAGAACTATCCTGTTGGACAATATCAGAAAGTCTGGTTACACAAAGCCTACGCCTGTTCAAAAATATGCCATTCCAATTATAATGAGCGGCCGTGATTTAATGGCTTGCGCGCAAACAGGTTCGGGCAAAACTGCGGCATTCGTCGTTCCTATCCTACATACTCTGTTGGAAGATCAAAGAGAATTAATTAAAACGGCCACTTCCTGCGAACCACATGCGATTATTGTATCGCCTACACGTGAGCTTACCTCGCAGATTCATCAACAAGTAAAGAAATTTTCTTTAAGCTCTATCATACGTGCCGAGCTTGCTTACGGAGGAACATCAGTTATGCATCAATCAAATAGAGTACTCAACGGCTGTCATATTCTAGTTGCAACTCCAGGCAGATTGTTAGATTTTATTGGACGAGGCAAGATTAGACTTTCTTCCTTACGTTTTCTTGTGCTGGATGAGGCTGACCGAATGCTCGATATGGGTTTCCTACCTGATATTGAAAAGATTATAGATCATGAAACAATGGTAGCTCCAGAAGAAAGGCAGACACTTATGTTCTCCGCTACTTTCCCAAATGAGATTCAGGAACTCGCAAGTCGATTTTTACGAGATTACTTATTCCTTGCAGTTGGAATTGTAGGTGGTGCTTGTGCTGACGTAGAACAGAACTTTTATCAAGCATCTGGTCAATCCGACAAGCGAAAATTGTTGAAAGAACTATTGGAGAAACAAAGTCAAATGGGAAGTATTGAAGGCACTTTAGTATTCGTTGAACAGAAACGACATACGGACTTTATCGCTTGCTTCCTTTCGGAAAGCAATTTTCCGACAACTAGTATACATGGCGATAGATTGCAAAGAGAACGAGAAGAAGCTCTACGTGAATTCAAACGAGGAAAAATGTTGATTTTAGTGGCAACGGCGGTTGCCGCGCGCGGCTTAGATATTAAAAATGTTTCACATGTGATTAATTTCGATATGCCAAAGACGATCGACGAATATGTTCATAGAATTGGACGAACTGGTCGAGTTGGAAATCGCGGCAAAGCGACTTCATTTTTTGATCAAAGTGCTGATTCGGCTCTCACTGATGATTTAGTCAAAATTTTGAAACAAGCTGGTCAGCCAGTACCTGACTGGTTAGAATCCGGTGGTGGCAGTTCCAAAAGCTACATGCCAGGAAGGGGTAGAAAATTCGGCGGCCAGGATATCAGAGGCGTAAGTAACATTACAATCTAAATTTTTGATCGAATATTGATAACGTTAATTTATATTTATAATATGTTGTCATATTAAATAGTAAAAATTCTATGTTGTAAATTGTGAAGAATTTTTTGAATGATGAAAAATCAAAGCATATGGTATAAAGAAATATGAATTATTCTTCTGTGCAGAACAACGATGCATATGGTGGTGGTGAGACATACGATGATGTTGGCCATGCACCTTCTGTGCCAACAGAACCAGAAGAAGTATGGTAGATTACATCATACGTATTTTATACGATGTATAAAATACTCAGTTATTTTTTTTTTATTTTAATAAAATACGATAGATTCCACAAACAACATGTTACCAGAAGTGTACGAACAGTGATAAAAATCGGTTTTTATTTCCTTTTCTCTTTAATTGTTCATTATATATACTATGTGATATACTTTTATTACTGAGTTACACGCACATATACAGAGAGTAAGAAAGAATGCGTGCATAGATTTATATTCCTACCTCAAGCTCAGGTATAGAGTCAATAATTTCTAAAGTAATTAAGTTTCCAGTTTTAAATTACACAAAGGTTTTTAAATTACGTATATATATACTTACTTTTTTGTGTAAATTATACTGTAGTATTAAGAGAACATTTCATTTTGAATAGTTTAATAACTTTCTTTTTTTCATTCGCTTTAATTAAAATAATTCTTATGTTAATGTGATGATGTGATGTGACATAGCAAGAAATTACCTTTCATAAGAAATTCTTTGAATTTCAAGACATGGATGATCGCGTGGAATATAAATATAAAATGTTCCTTATATAAAATATGTAATATGTAATGAGTAATTAATAATTTTTTTCTGTTGTCCTCACATGATATCCCTCATAAAAAATATGTAATATATGATGAATTACTCATTTTTTCCATTGTCTTCACATCTATTTTACTTCTACATTAATTCAAAAAATCTTAAAAGAATTCTTAGAATTTAAAGATTTTTAATCTATAAAAAATGTACTGCACAGATTAAAAGTTTTATTTAAAAAATATGTATTTAAAACTAGTAACAGCATAAAGTATATTCTAATAAGAATACATAATACATGCATCTCCCACACGATCATCGAAAAGTTAAAGAATATTCATGATTATAGTTTATTTTATGAAATACTGCGATTATATTTTGTTCTTTGATATGTTATAATAAAAAATAACAATAAAGTTTTATACTTTTATAATAAAACTTTTGGTTTTAATACTTTTTTTAATATATTCCAATATGATGGAATTTCTTCGATAAATTCCATCATATTGGAAGAATATATTAATAGAAATTAGTACATTATTATTAATTATTATTATTTATATATATTTATTATTATTAATTAGGATAATTTAGTATAGATATATTGAAAGGATAAAGAAAGAGTAAAGAGGAATAGATTCTAATGAAAGTCACATTAGGATAATGCTAAAATTTTCTTTTTATCCCGGATTTAACCTATTTTATTAATTTTTATTACACAGACTTGATAAATTATATCCAACCAAAAAAATTTTCTGACAAAAAGTTTAAGAAGCTTTTCACTTTTAAAAAACGCTTAATTTTTCTATTTTCTGCAATTTCTTGTAATTAAAAAACGAAGTATATTATAAAAAGATTTCGTAAGAACTCTTAGAACTGGCGTCTCTGTAATACATTTTTTTTTATGTTCGCATATCCTTTAAATTTCGTGCATTGATAAAGCGATAAAATTTAATATCAGGAAAAGAAGGTGCACTGATATGACACATAAGCAGTAGTAGTACTTACCGTCGCTCATGGCCATGTCCATTAAGTGTAAATCCTCGTCATTGAGCAGAGACGAAAGAAATCCATCGGTAGTAGTTTGGTTGATGGACTCGGTCGTCGGTGGATGATAATACATCATATCGTTAGGTTCAGACTTGTAACTCGCCCCGCTTTCAGCACCCATTGGCTCGCTACTGTTTGTTAAATTCATCGATGTTGCCACAGCTGAACCCAAATTCGACGACCCACCTGTAACAGTGAGCAGTTTAGTTCAGACAATGAAATTTCTTAGATGATATTTTAAATTATTGCATTCCCTTATCTTCTTTTTCATGCAAAAAATTGATAATATCGATTGGAATTTGTAGGAAAGTGAATGAGTGCAAGAATGAGAGAGTGGATAAGATACAATTGTGAATTATGCTTTGAGAATTATATAACTTACGTTTTAAGCTTGTCGCGAGTATCGAAAATATTTTGGCTAAAGAACAGATTTTTATACGCCTCTGATGAATACATCGCATGTTGACTTCATTTATCTCAACAGTATAATTCACATTCCGAAATTTCGTTTCATTAGAGAGAAAGAGATAATAATAATATGACTTGATATAAAATAGGAACAAAGAGCTTCGGTTTTCCGAGCAGCTTTGGGCAACACTCACCCACATTGTGGTAAGGTCCTGTTGAATTGATATCCCCGACCGGAGGAGCTAAGGTAGGATTATGGAGCAATACGTTACGTTGCGCCTCGTAATGACTGTGACTTATACCGTGTCCTGGATATCCAGGATGCGCTGGATGTGGGAAGTGATCCGGTGCTGCCGGGAGGGATAAAAGAGACGCGAGATCTTGCCACCGCTGTTCCATGCTCATCGCTCGCACGAACGGCATGCGACCCTGAAACGAGTAAATTCGGTTTTTCTAAAATTACAATCATAAAAAATTAATTATTTTAATGCGTCTTAAAATAAATAATGATCATTAAGTATTTGATTATTTAAAATATCTCTATCTTAGAATATATATTCCGTGCTCATTTATGTTGCAGATATAAAATTTAATAAACAGTCGAGATTAAAAACATTCGTTCTTTTCTATGAGTTATTAAAATTATGTAATTTTAATGCAAAACTTTAAAAGCTTTACAAGGATATGTATACTAATATCGTAGTTTCATTCAATTCCAGACATTTATACTGCAAATATAAAATTTAATAAACGGTCGAGATCAAAAACATCCGTTATTTTTTATGAATTATTAAAACTATATAATTTTAATGCAAAACTTTAAAAGCTTTACAAGAATATGTATACTAATATCGCGATTTCATTGAATTCCCGACAATTTTTGTTGACATTTGAAGCGAAATCCACAAGATTGCTACGCGGTCGTCGACCTTTGTAGCAATTATCCTTATCTGGTACATCCTATTATCATAGAATCGAACATCCATCGATCGAATGTCACGCAAGAGGAGATCCCGTAGCCGTCGTGCCTGTCAAATGTCAACCAGATAGACACCTGAATTCCAAGGAGACAGGAACCCCCGCTGATCGCGTAGGTGTTGGCTGCACGTAAGATCGGTAAAGGATATTAATAACAGCGGTACTACGTGTCAAAAGTATCCTTTTCCCCGTGTAAGGGCATGCGTCAATCGTGATCGCGCGTCAATCAATCGCGGAAATTATGACGGACGAAATTTATGATTAAAAAAACGTAGCACGTTTATAAGTAGCCACCCAAATAAGTATAAAGTTCCGTACCGCGGATGGAGCTTCTCATAATGCGTAAACGATAAATACCGTTCAGAAAATATAGTTCTACCATTTTTCATTTGTATCGTTGATATTCTTTGCAAAAAAATATAAAGTCATATATCATAGGTACATAAAAATGCACACAAATTAGCGCGTTAAACGTCGTCTCTTATACAAGTAAATAATAAGCATCTCGTTAGCATATTTTTTGATCCGGGAGCGCGGCGTAATAACAGGAAACACGGAATTATCTCCGATTCCTTTCTCGAGAGGCGCGTTTTACGCTTTCGAGGAAAAACCATCTGCGAATTTCATACGGTTCAGGAATAAAAATCTCTCTCTTTCTCTCCCTGTCTGGCGACATGCGCGCGAAGAGAATCACGATTTGTCCGCTAATTGTGAGAGAACAGTCGTCTTTCGCGTGTACTTTCACGAAATTTCTTCCCGTCCCGCTGGCGACGGCGTAAGCGGAGGAAGGGAGAGACCGCATCTCTCGCATCTCGCATCTCGCATCTCGCGCGCGGCGTAAGCGCGGTAGTGGCTGCCGGGGGTACGTACCCACACCGGCGCCTTAATGCACATAGGTATTGTCGCTAATGCGCCTGGGCGCAAGAAGAAGATGAATAGGGAAGCGCTGCCGCGGCTGGCTGTGCGCACCGGGGCCCGCTGGATTGTTGTTCGCGGGCGCATCAATCAGTCGCCGGTGCAATCTGTCGAGCGCGACGCCTTTAAGGCGATTCTCGCTTGTCAGCGCATCTGCCGGCTGTGTAGGCCGCGGCCGGCACGGCGAAATGTAGGACGGGGACTTTTGTTCCACGGCGATTTGTCGTGCAGCGCGACGCACTGCACGTTTCTAATGGCCGGACTTTACGGCTCATCCTGGTTCGACGTAACGGCCGTGATTGAGTTATAGGAAAAAAGCGTGCGCCGCGTTTAAGCCTCTCTTCCCTCTCTCTCTCTCTCTCTCTCCCTCTCTCTTTCTTTTCCGCCGTGGTGACGGCGACGATTACCGTCCGCGAAGTGCGACAGCTTTCCGCCGCGCCGGGACGCGACTTCCAGTTTTCAATCATCGTCGGGAATACTCGAGATTCGTTCGAGCTCGCGCCGGATTAATCCGTGACGGGGATCATTAACGGACGTCTTCCGCGCGGCGTCTTCCGAGGAACCGACGAGTTCTCCAGCGGTGGATTAATTTTGAGCGGGTGAAAAAAAAAGAGATGCGATTGCGAGCTTTTATTAATCCCTGTGATTTTATTCAATCCCTTAGCCGCAAATGTTGTACCAGTTCGCTCAACTTGTCCGGTAAACTACGAATGAAGGAAGTTATAAGGACGGAGACTGTCGGCTGTTAATCTCGCGATTAGATGCACGAAGCGTGATTTATCGGACAGCCGTCGGAGCTGCCCGACATAGCGTTCATTCTGACGAATCCACGTCTCAAATTGGTTTGGTATCTATACGAGTGCGGTAAACGAACGTTACGTTACGCATTCCTCCTTGGCTACTGGCGCTTATGATTTATGTTACCACACGCCGAACGCGCAGCCCTCACGTACGTCGCACGTACACGCGCGTATCTCTCGCGTCCGTGTGCGCGATCTCGCTTTGCGTGCACGGGAGAGTCGTCGCGGAGCGTATGAATCTGCGAGAGACTGCGAGGAAAGATATCTGCGGCGGCAGATGTTTGAAACGCGCTGTCGAGGACTCGCTAGATTTCTTCCGAGATCTCTCTCTCTCTCTCTTTCTTTCTCCTGTTTCCTTTTCTTTACCCCCTTTTCCCCTGCAGCTATGTGCTCTTTTTCTTCTGATATTCATTAATATCGCGTAATCTCCGATGCCTTATCAAATTCATCACGAGAGTTCGTGCAGAAACAGATCAGAGATTTGTATGAAATTGATTTGATTCTGCTTCGTTAGAAAATGCATTCATCGGCCAGTATTTGCATTTGTATTATCATTCATCGTACGTCTCTAATCGGATGTACTTCTAATGAAAACAATCTTGGCATGAGTTGTATTAGCAGTAATGAGAGTAACAGTTTTTAGCCAATTTTCAATAACTGCCAATAAAACGAGGTAGTGGAACGTTCGAATTAATGGATTTCTCGTCATATATTTTTTTGCACTAAACCTGCTTTATAGAAATATCATGTTGGACTCTCGTCTATTTCTCCCGTTTTGTCTACTCTCTTTAAAGTGCCATAAAACACGATCGGTCTCTCCTTTCAGAATTGTCGTCTGCAATTTTGTTTTTATTCCGTCTATAACGTCGCGGCGTGCTGCAGCGAAACTATTTTCGATCTATTTGACAGTGATCAACTGACCGCTTGACACCTGCCATCACCGTCGTTTAACCCGCCGTCTCTCCACGGTCCTCGATCAGTTACCTCGAGTTACCTACTTTTCACCTCAACACGTCGCGTGTGTTTTCGTACGTGACTGCTGGCAAAGCTCGTTTCTGTCATGAAGGTTGTGAATGAAAATATTGATGGATACGGATTCAGTCCCTCACCCTTTATGCACGTCTCGGTATGTGGAAAAAAATATATTTGTGTCTGCTGTTCCCCCGATTCGTTCTCCGTCGAGCCGGAAATTTTTCCCAAGCCTGTGCGATCATACGCGCGCATATCCGTAACGAAAAGATTATTCGATTCTCCAATCCACTCGGCATTCTTCTCGTCCAATCGATCCAAGACCTTAATAAGAATCCTTAATTAGCGAAATCGGTGAAAATTGCATCGGAGCGCGGCGTACGACGTTCACAGGCGCCGATACTCCTGCCACGTCTGTTGTCTTTGTTGCAACTACACGTGGCCTCAATGACCATACGAAGACAGAAATTCGTTTCACACATCCTAGATAGCCCCGGCCGCGGACGCGCATTATGCATTTCACAGCGCATAAGTCCAGCAGCTGCTTGGAATCCTGGCGAACGGACTGTGACGCCCCGTCGTGTTTCTTGGTTCTTGGTGAAAATTGCCTGGTTGGGGTGCGCGCATGTAGGAATTTATGGGCGACAGAAGTGCGCTAAAAACTTAACTTTCTCGCGAGACTTCTGATATTACGTGAAATTGACGTGCATCAGGGATTTTATGAACGCGCGTTCATAGATGAAATTTCATATTAACATAAACGGAGTATCTCTTTAAAAAAACGAATTAATTGAATAAATCGAGTTAAATAGTTGCGATTGGACTATATTTATTCGACATGTGCCTAATAGAACTGCTAACAATAAGATAAACTCGTTTTTATTTTAAATATGAAAAGTTGTCATCAAGTTTGTGTAATCAAACTTAACATTTTGATGAAAGCGATGTTAAAAGTCAGACTGATCTTAAAGTGGAACGACAAATTTCCTAAATATTTCTACAGAAATGAACAGGTAGACGATTTCTATTACTAACTATACGAATTTGATAAATACCGGATGTTACGTGCGCTTTGTTGAGACACACTGGCGGGCGGCCGGAAGTGGCGATCTCGGTAATGCGTCATCCGCAAAACGCAAGTAATTAAAGATACGCGAGAAAAACGTGCGCTGTACCCGCGGTCGCCAGTATGCTCTTACGACTAATGGGCGAAGATATTAATTATGATTCATTCGGATTCATAGTCATCAGATTAATGCATGCCGACGTGGGTTAACGCGGCCGGCGGGTTTGCGCGGTCGCACCGAGCTCTCCGACTATCGCCACGAGTGCATCCTAATGTCCGAGCAGCGCCCGTCTCCCACCGCCTTTCTCATTTCCATAGCACACATTTCGCTTCTCTTATTAATTTCGTCTTACGGCCTCTCCGGCTCGCAATCCGCCACTCGTCTCCGTCTCTGTTTCCACCGCGCGGATTGCCCTCTCTCACGATCTTCTTTCTCTACTCCTTTATCTCCCGCGCTCGCCTCTTTCCCGGCTACGATCCTCCGTCCGCCGGCTTTCTTTCCTCTCGATTCGTAACTCGGTGTTATACGTAAATATTGTTCGGCAGTCCAAGGATACCTGGAGAGTCCTCCTCCGGCGCTCGAGGTTCTAAGCAAATATTCAAGTGCCACGGCAAATAGCACGCTACCGGCCGCTCACGGCCTAGCAAATCCTTGTGCAAAGATATACGGCCAAGTTCCCGTCAATCACGGCCAAAGGTCATCTGGTAGTTCTTTGCTTCTTCGATTACGAGACCGAGCCTGCGGCTCGATACTATGTTATCCAATAGAGCGATGTGTGGCGATAACGATTTATTCGCCAATACTAGTTTGATTGGCTGTTTATGCTCCGCATCATTATTTAGCGATTAATCGATCGACCGATTGCATCACTTGTTTTTCTCGATTATTTAAAGAATGTATTATCCAAATATATCACGTTCGATTGTAAGATGATAAGTGCTATACATATTTTACACATGTGCATAATCTTTGAAGAAGGAATATATATATATATATACACACACTATATATATAT
>VBVR01001107.1:0-34594 GCA_011638315.1 Tetramorium parvispinum | reverse complement strand
GATGTGTATAAGAGACAGGGGGAGGGAAGGGAGGCTCGTTCACCACTCCTTGTTTCGGTGCTCACCGACGATTGGCCGTGGCAGCGTGGCGTCGTCATTGGGCGGCGCGTCATTGGGCGAAAAAGGACGAAAGGATCCCTGGACCTAAGGATATACCTGTCGCGTATTAGGGCGGCGATAGGAGCGCGGGGTGGAGAGCGGGGAGATTAAGGGCGCGAGCAGGGACCATAAGCGTACAAATCGGACCCTTTCGTCATGACTTCGGTATCATTCGGCCCCTTGCATGCATAATGGATAATGTATATTATTCAGCAATCTAATATGATCCTTTCTATTTCTGTCTCTTTCTATCCCTTCGTCTCTCTCGTCGCGATGATTTTATTTAGAGCTTTCGAAAACTTGCGCTCGCGGAAGTGATTCACCAGGGGTCTTTACGGGATCGTTTCCGTGAGGAGGTCGCGGAGATTAGCCTCTACTCGTAATTGCGCGCGATGAGAGGAACGAAATCGTTACGGATGCATCTACGCTTCTTGCGATCTCGCGAGGAGGAGTTCAACGGGTATATTCCGCGTTGCGAGGATCACGTCCACACGTATACACACCAGTGTGCTCGCCAGATCAGAGGTCGTAACAGCGCGGTGCCCAGTGCCTTATTGCCACCTACCACCTTACGCCGAAGAGAAAGAGAGAGAGAGAGAGGAGCCTTCTCTCCTGCCCTTCCAATTCTCGATCCTTCCCCAGCGATATCCCCTCGCGCGGTAGACACGCCGGATAGGTGAATCTACACGAGTGTACGCGTCCGTGCGCGCGCAAGCGTATATACGTGAGTACATATGTACATTATATATAAATTTATACAGGACAAGTCACAGAGGGACGTCCGTCAAGTTGCCTCACCGTCGTCTTCGATTTACGTCAAATGCTATTATATCTACTTAACATCGGATTCTTTAATCAGCCAGAGTGATAACAAATATCCTTGACCTGATTGCCGTGGGCGGCTCTCCCGGAGCTTGACGAATCTTTCTTGAACGTCGCTATAGCGACGCCCGCACACAAAGCAGGTATATACGTATACACTTACTCGGAGCGCGCTGTAGCAAGGCGCGCGATGCGGGCCGGCTCCGTATATTCGGCGTCTACAAGAAAATGTTGCCATCTAACTCGAGATTAGCGTCAGGGACGCTCCTACTCCCGCGAATTTTCTCCGGCTAGTCGATCATCCGTAATCCGCACGGATAATCGCGGCGTTAGTGCACGCAAAAAAAAAGAACTTAAGTAATATTAACTAAATGTCATTAACTATAAGTTCAGAGTTTGCTATTATTGCTAAAAATTAGCTGTTCATAATAAAATACATTATATATAGAGTATATAAGGTCCTGGGTTCAAATCCCAGTGGTTCCTCATCCCGTTTATATCCATTTTAATTCGAATATCTATCGTAGATCGTAGATTGTAGACTGACTGCTCTTCTGGAGGAGAATCAGGTAACCGGTAGGCTAAAGAAGGGAAGGCACAAACGGATCTAATCTGATTGTGAGTCTGAGTACCACAGGCGGATTTCGCTGAGGATCCCTTCCCCCTAGCATCATTATAATACAGTATATAGTAAAATAAATTATTTAAAAATAAATATGAAGCACATTAAAGTTGCTTGAAGATGAATGGAAAATAGAAAGTGTTATATAGGTAGAAGAAAGGTAGAAAGTATTATATAGAGCAGTGGATAATTTACGAAGTAATAAATTTATGTGAACAATAGCGGCATGAGAAAGTTTCGACAATATTCACGACTCAAAGATAAAAGCTGCGCCCCTGGCGAACGACCTCGGCGATATCCTTCCACAAGGTGGCCATGTTACATTCTCTGGAGCGGTAAAGCCCTGCCGACTAATAAGTTTCATCCCCCGCGTAGTGAGCACCAATTATGAACTTGCTCCGGCCATAATTAAAAAATGTAATTTCGCCGCCAGAGCTCCTCGATCTTCCCTTAACGCCTTAACGATCTCTTACCCCGTTTCTCCTTGGAGGTATATATGCGCGGAAGAATGCAACGGATTGAAATATTCACCCTCGCGAGCCCTCTAAGTAACCGTCTATATCTATCGTCGTCGTTGCCGCGATTTTGCAATTTCCCTTTATTTCTCTTAATGCCATCGGTAAAATCTGATCTTATACTTATCTCCATGCACGTTACATTCGTATAAAATAATAGAATTTATATACCGCAGCATAGAAAAATAAGAATATATGACGATTATATAATTTTTTTTTAAAGAATAATAGATAATTCGTTCTAAGTTTTAATTAGCACATGATATACTAAATTCAGGCGATCGTTTAATGATGTTAGCGATCACCGAGTGGCGTATTTATTATCCTTTATCTCTTCCGTCGGGGTTTCCTCGCGGGAAAAAAAAACGCCGACACTTTGGCTTTCCTCGTGTTTAAGCGGCAATTAAAACGAGTGACAAGTGCCGGAATTAGAACGAAATTAGGCGTGCTACTTGAGGAGCTTCTCTAGGATTCTCTCACCGATCGGGCATCACTTCGAGAAGCACTTCTCCGGCGGCAGCCGAGCCTGGCTCTTCCTGCTTCCTGCTTTTTTAACTTTTTTAGGCTCTAGTTCTCGCCGAGATAAAAAAAAATAGAAACGATCGTCACGTTGGGTCTCTTCGCGTTGAACGCTTCCGTAAAGAAAAAAAATTTTTCCCGCACCGCTTATCGCGACGAGCAGATGCGGATGAGACTCTCTTCCTCTCTTCCGTTGTTCTACTTACACGATACTTCACTTACGACGCGATCAAGGCACAAATATCGCCATTAAAAGTCACTCAGCGCGGGAATCAGCTTTGGAAAATAGAAACAACATGTTTATAAAATACATTTTAATCGAATATTACGTCTCAATTGAATCTAACATTTTAATAGTTAGATTTAATTTTTAAAAATTATTTTTCTTTTATTAACAAGTTATATTTTATTTTTTTATTTATTTTATTTATTTTTATTAATTTTATTTAGTTATAATCATTTTTCTTATATTAACAAGTTTTACTTTAATTTTTAAAATTTTAACAATAATAATTAATAATAATTAAAATTGACCGTTATATGAATAAATCAAATTTAATAATAAGAACCCTTAAACGGTGCTGAATCTCTTTTGCATAATTTAATTTAACAATTAAATTGTTCTTTGCTTATTTATTTATAATCTTAAGCATTTTTGGTTTTGGGAAATAATTTCTGAGTTTACGAGTTCTAAATAACACATTGAACGTCGTAAATTGCTGGTACAAAGGGACACAATGTGCTTGAAACTCATCTATCTGACTTCTATTTTCCGAGAGTTGCTCGGTTCTCTTTTCACTCGTTCCAAAATCTTGAAACTCGCCATGGTAAATCGCGCCATCCGGGACGAGCCGGGAAATGAAATTTAATGTCTCTAATTTCGCGCGATCATCCCCTAATTTAATCAAAACACCCGGAGCCTCCCGTCCTACTCTCCATACCCCGCCCCTCGTCCGCCCCGACGGTTAGCGTCGTTATTCCACCCCGCTTGCGGAATAAACGGAGCAGCCGATTTCGCTAACTCGGTTATGAACTCGGCGCCGTATTACGCACGGAGGATACATGCCCCGATCCATCCTTCTCCATCCCGCAACCTCCCGTCCTTTACCTTCTCGGCCGCTTCGCAAAACCCCGGCGGGTTATGATGGCGGCTATGAGCAGGTACGCCATTAACACGGAAATTATATTATAATTAGGAGCGTGGGAGAGCGCAAAGGACGCGACCTCGGGAAACTCGCGACTCCACGCGTAAATCTCTTCCTCGCCGCATCGATCCTCGAACGGAACAACATCATTCCCGACTTTTCAAGAACTTCAGGATTTTCTCTCCTTCTGTAGGAGAAAAGTTCACTTTTTCCTTGAATTTAACTTGGAGTATTTACGGTATTTGTATCGTTAATTGGGTGATGGTGTAACATTATATATTTAATTAATAAAACGAACATTAATTGTACGTTGTATAACGACGATTGCGCTGGTTAATGATCGTCAATGTCATTAAACGACAGTTACAATTTATAATTATGTGATATACAGCATTGAATTAATTTCCGTATATGATATTGTTTATTGTTTTGTTTTGTATATAATATAATCATCAAATCATCAAGATTTTTTTTCTCCATCGAGACTCTGTCTTTCTATGTCAAGTTATTCGAGCATACGGTTACATCTCTTCATTCTGTGTTCTTCATTCTCTACTCCGAGATTCTGATTTGTTTCTTTTTTTCCGTCGATGATGCTCCATTGCAGAAAAACCGATCGCGGCCTCCTCGAGTATCTCGTCCGGAGAAATATTATCGCGCGATGCAAGTGGAAAGGGCGCTCGTCATTGCTGGCAGCCAGATGTGGCTACTTGACCGAAGGAAGAAATGATGAAATTGCACGACGCGCCGAGCGAAGCCGACGGGATGCGTGAAAATCTCGGTGAACGCGGGGAGACGGAGCGACGGAGTCGGTGTCGCGATGATGAATCGTTACGCCGATTCGGTCCAGCATCGTCGCGGAAGGTGATGGACCTTTTGTTCTCCTAATTAGCGCGCTCTCACTAAACGTGAGCGGCAATAATATCCTGCAAGCACGCGTCACGGATCACGAGTTGTAACTGTGGGGATAGGGATGGGATGAAACCCTACGCGAACGACCTAACTAATAAGCTGACATATGGCAGTGGATTCGCACCCGATTGTCAGGCAGTAAATTAAATTACCCGCGACGGTTAAATCCTCATTTGAAAGAGTTTAATTTAGACTCTCCGAATTTTGCGATTGAAGTCACAAAATAAAATATCACAAAAATTTTATCTAGGGGGGATCTCTAGATAACAACATAAAATAATATTATTATATGATATAAATATAAAATAGTATTATTAATAAAATCTTAAGATGAAGATTTCTAAGCTCTTTCCTTGAATATCGTGCTGTACGTATATACAGGGTGTTTCTTGAAAACTCATTGACATGTGCGTGTCTAAGAAACGATGCTAATTGCATTAATCGTATTCAACAATTTCTATTTTATTATCAGAGAAAAAAAATAATTCATGACTTTTCGATTCAATTTTTGACACGTAACAATGCTATGTAATTCGTGAGCTACCTAATTAATGTAATTTAAATTGTGACGAACCAGATCGAAATTGCAGAGATTGAAAAATAAACTGTAAACGAAGATTCGACTGTATTTCAAGTATACTCGAATGTCTCGAAACAAAAAGTTTTTTTTATCACCTCGTCACTTTTTCAAAGACATAATATCGTAATTCGCGAATGACGACGGTCGGTGTCGCGGGACCGGAACCGTACTCGCGAACGAGTCGACTCGAGGCCATCCCTCGGAACGGGAAGACGGCAATAGAGAACGACGGGCCTTTCATCTTGCCGCTCTCGACGGCGACGTAGCGCACGGTGGCACACACGCTAATGCGGCCCTAAAAATATCGACGTGACAACAATGGCCTCTATACAGGGTGTTTCTTAAAGACTGCCCATTACACGTTGTGTGCGTAACAAAAATTGAGTCGGAAAGTCGAACTATTTTTTTTATGATGCTTAATAAAATAGGTTCCTTTTTTAAGGGGGAGGTTAAGGTGCTGCCCATAACTCTGCTATATGGCACACCACGCTCCTACTTATGACTTTCTTTTCTCTGATAGCTCAAATTATTCTTCCTGATTTGATAAAATTGTATATCACTCTCGTGTAGTAAACTCTTCTTTTCTCAGCCAGCTCCAAATATCATCAGGCCTCGAAGCGCCAACCTTATTTAATTCTTGGTCAAAGTTAATAAAACAGGAATTGTTGAATAAGATTAATGCAAGCAGCATAGTTCTTTAGACAGACACATCCCAAGTAGAACAGGAAGTCACGATAATGTCAAAGTGACGTCAAAATTACGAGAATATAATTACAAAATTCATCTTTCAATCATAATTTAATCTTTCTTTTTTTATCATTTTGACATCATTTGAAGTTACTTTGACATTATCATGACTTTCTGTTCTACCTGGGATGTCAATGAGCCTTCGAGAAACACCCTGTATATACGTACAGCTTTACGACACGCACGCACGAATTTACATTCCGTGTAAACGCGGGAAACGATTCCCGCACGCACCGGACCCGTGAACTCGGTCGGACCAAAAAGAGGGGATACTCTCTCGAGTATCTGTCGAGTCGTAAGAGACCGAGATAAGAGAACAACGTCCTTTCAATGAGTCTCCTTTCAAGTATATCCACATGACGAGCGCATTTACCAGTTTTCTTCTCTTATCGGCCTCGCAATGATCTTAGTCCGGCGAGAATCATCCTTTCGCTTCCGGAGAGATTTTTTGTTTCTCAATTTAATGATTCGCGATTTATGTCAAGTCTTGTTTTTACTACGATCGCGTGAAAATTTTCACGTTAATTCGGGCTGTAAAACGCAGCGGCTGAACGCCGGTCCTGCTGACGCTGAACGCCAATAATGCCTCTAATTCGTGAATATTTATCGTTAAGAGGCTCTGTATAACTGCTCATATCGATTCGCGCGTTGTTTATGCGGCTCTTCCGTCAATACGATTGCCATCAGAACAGCCATAAAAGCGCGTTCCAATAAACTCTTGCCCGTCGCACGCGCGCATCGGCGCGCTAATTTCCGGATATTCGCCGATAATTGGCTTAATCGCGCGCCACGTCGCGCGTGTCGAATTAATCGCACATCCCGTATTGCGGCCGTATCCGATCTAGGACCGTAAATTCGCTCGTGAAAATTAGCGCGGCCGGATCGGCCGATCGGTCGAGTCAAACGCTGCCTGGGAAAGTTTTCCACAGATGTTTATGACCGACTCGATAATAATAACGACATTCGTGAAAGCGATTCTCCTGTTGAGTCCGCTGTGATGTTCACGGCACGTTACGGCAATAACCGTTCATCAACAACCAAACATCATAATATGGAAGGCAATAAAATCTATCTATTCATGCCTTAAGATCATCCCTAACACTCAGTTTGCAGGTTTAGTTTGAATTAAGCTTGTCAGTTTTCTACTTAAATTATATTTTCCAAGAAAGAGAACAATTGTTCTCTTTCCAAATATGTATGTTAACCGTGACGGTTCGGTAATAATAAATAATAATAGTTTTCAACTAATATTGCGACAAGCATTGTAGAAGATGTAAAAAGAAAGTAAAAAGAAATTGCATTTATCAATATTAAAAACTAAATAAATTATTTTATTAACTAAATAAACTAAATAAAATATTAAAAACGAAATTATTTTATTAACTAAATAAACTAAATAAAATATTAAAAACGATAATAATAAAGAAGCGATAATTGTAAAAAATTAAAAGAACTAATAATAAAATGATTAATTAAAAAGAAAAATTAGTTAAATAATAAAAAAATAGTTCTATAACAAATATAGCAAAATAATTACGAGGTAAAAAAGAAACAAATTGTACTCATCGATATTAAAAATTAAATAAATAATAATAATGAAGAAGCAATAATCGTAGAAAATTTAAAGAATTAATAATAAGTTGATTAGTTAAAGAGATAAATTAATTAAATAGTAAAGTGGGATGATGCGTACTAACGCGAGTGATTACGAATTCAAATCTGGGTCTTCATCCCACATACAATTTTTTAGCGGGAAATTACAGAGGATCTTTACAGATTTAGAATAAAGATTGAAATAGCCCTACTCGCCCATCTTACACTACTATGGTAGCTATTGTAAATAGTAAATAAAAAATAATTCTATAACAAATATAAAGCCCCGCCCGCAGTCTTGGCCCTTATTCTCTCGTTATTCTCTCCGTTTCTGGAGAACGGAGGACGACCGGTTGATATCCCGTTTGATATCCCATCGTGATTTCGCCGCCGCTGTGATTTGCGGGCCGTGCGAAACGTACGACAGATCGGGGACGGTTATGGATTTCGCATAAAGTAACGTTACATCGCGCATGCGGGTAAATTAGTCGCTTAATCAAACCGTTTAATCAGCGGCATGATCGCGACCGCATCTGGCCGAGCTGTTCGCGCCAATTATCTCTTGTCCTTTCGACCCTCTTCATCCCTCTCCCTCTGTCCCTACGCGCAATCGCGTATACACTGACGTAACTAGATAGGGGAAGATCCAAACGCAAGATCTGGGGCGGAATGTTACAGAATTGACTACATCTATCGACGCATCGGCATTGGTGATCGAGCGAAAAGTCGACCTTGCATGAAACTTCCCTTTTTATAAAGAAGAAATGTAAAAATTTTAAAAATAAAAGCGTAAAAGAAATGCACTAGGCGAAAGATTAATGATCTGCTTAATAAAATATCTTTTTAAGATATCGTTTCTTACGTATTGTTGTGTCAACCTTGCGCACGATGGATTAGCGCGGCAGGCTTTTCAAGTCGCGTAATAATTCTCTCTCGGTAATCTTCATCGTAAAAAAAATGTTCCAATTTTAACCAAAAAATGGCCTAGTTTCACTAAAAACGAGTCGTACTTTACGATACAGATGTAAAACGGTACTCAGGGAGGAAAAAATAGATCAATAGAAGGTCGATACTGTTTCCTGATACCATAGAAAGAAAAAACTATTAGAATTTACTACGTGCATACTTTTTAATGTTTGAAGTAGAGCAATTTTTTACGATGCGTTTTTTGCGCTTTCGAGAGAAAGAAATATGTAGGAGGCAATTATAAAGCGGGATAACAAGGGCCTAAATAATGATAGCAGAAAGGTCATCTAAAAGTAACAAAGAGAAATAGATATGTAAGAAAAGTACCGGAAAAATCATCTTATGTGCGTTATTGATAGACTTTTAAAATGAAAGAGGATTGCGCTTTCTCTCTTAAATACCTAAAGAAAAAAGTTTCCTCAGTTTCCGTGATTTCTACTTGATACGTTACTTTAAGCGAAATCTAACAATACTAATTGTTAATATAACAATGCAATTAGTTTCACACGTTGCAAGAAATCGTTTTGTATAATAATAAAAATTGATAAAAACGAGAGAGTGAGTTTCATGGGACCTTCTTACGGAATTATATCTTAAAATCGTACATCATATCTTTATAATAAAGTATTATAGTTTGCAACCTTGAAGTTTTTAAATTTATGCTTTTATAATGCATACTTTGAAAGAGTATACAGGAATAACTTGAACCAAATTTACGACATGGTATAAATGTCGATATCTTTCTCCGTTTTTGTAATCTTTTTTTTTTTAGTTTTTCTTTCAAATAATGTATTCCCGTTAAACAGTCAATCATAAAACGCTATTGTATATCAAGATAATTGGTATTATGAGACATTTGAAATAAGACTTGATTTTTTTTATTTAGCATTAGCGCGTTTATCACGCTTCTTCAAGAAGAATATTCAGGATAAAAAATATTGTTACATAATTTCTGATTAATATCTGACCGAAACGATTTTTAAAAATTTCGGTCAAAACCGAAAACGGAACGACTCAATTTTCTGTTAATTTTGATTGTAAGCGAAATCTAAACGAAATTTTGATCGGACTCTTTCTGATTTGTAATTTGAATACTTGTTACAACATCTTATTAATCTTTTCAAGGATGTGTACATTTATATTTTTAATAATAATTTAAAATATTTTAATAATTTTTAGTTAATTCTAATATTGCTGACACAGGAAAACTAATCATCATGATAGTTTCATTTTTTTTTTGTTAAACGCCATAAAAACTTAAATTTAAAATAGAATTAAATAAAACATAAATAACTTTTTTCTAATTTAAAACATTTTTCTTTGTTAAAAAGAAATGATGAAACATGTGCAAAAGACGTTTATGGTATAGGCAATTTCATTATACTTTTTGTTAACTTAACGGTTCTTTTAAGATTTATAACGATTATCATACTCAACATTGACTAAAAAGATTACTTTCTCAAATCTTGAATATATCGCATTGTTAAACCCGTTTATTAATGTTATAAAAAGTTATTGTTATAAACAGATCAATCACAGTTAAGCAGTTACAATATAACAAGAATGCTTGACTGTGATTTACAATCTTACGATCTTACAAATACGACTTATCGTAGAAAGCCTTTCAGAAAATGATAATAAACTTTAAACAATTTAGAATTAACTGTTCAATTTATATTCAATTTAGAATTAAATAATTCACTGTTTTGTAATTTTTTATGATTTCATGAATTTTGTTATTTCTTATCAACATTGCGTCAATTTCATTATTTAACGTTTATAATATTATTTAATTGATTATGTCCACGTTATGATAGCTCACTTTCACCTGCAATGAGGATATATTGCGATATTTGAACGAGTAATATTGAATCACATATTTATGTAATTTAATAATAGTTGCAGCTTTGGCATAAAATTAAATTTCAAAGTCAAATATTAATAAGTAGTTCAAAAGTGTAAGGGCCATCATATATAAAAGCATAATTGCTTATATACAGCATAAGAACGAGATTTCAGGTAGGGTAGACCGAGGCGAATCGGATCACGGATTCATGAATGTAACAAATACGATCTCAATTCTTATTTTGATCCGATTCGGCTCAGTCTATCCTACGAGATTTCTTGATTGAAAAATGTCGATATTTCTTCATTCTATGTTGCGACAAATTTAATCTCGTGTTAAACCAAAAATCTATTATCGATATATTATCTAAATCGATAATTCTAAAATTCTGAATTTATACATATCTCTTGCGTTAATGCCAAGACGATGTTTCCAACAGATTCTTTTCATAGAGGGACACATCGTTACCCTTGTAAAATTCGCAAAAGCAATATCATTTTTAGTAGAAGGTCAAACGTTAACGATTATGAGGATTGATCATTGTGAAAGCTTTCAAAGAAATTTCTATCACAATGTCTCAACAATCATCGTGCAAAACTGCGAAAGCCACTAAGTCCGATCCTGCCCTCCCCACCAGTCTGCTACGCCTATGATGTGAGCTACTGGCTCCACCTTCTCTTATTGGAGGAGCAGAATAGAGAGGCGGAATAACAGTGGTTGCTCACCACTCACAGACCAAACGCTGACGTTGGAACGTCGTTGTAGTATACATAAGAGCGGCTGCTACTAGTGCTACCCTGCGATCATAGTTCGGCCACTTCACGTGCTTCCGCCGTACCGAACGGACCTCTCTTGCGTGAAAACAAGAAGAAGACTTGTCGCGCATGCTGTGATCAGTAACTTAGCTACTTTTTTTTATTTTTTTCGTTTCTTCGCCGGCGTTTTTCGAAAAAAAGCCGCGCTCGCGATTACGCTCTAAGCAGTGTAGTGCCAGAATTTCCTGATAAGAAGAAAATCGAGGACACAAAGTAAGTTTCTATCTTTGATTTTCGTGATTGAGTTGTAATCTTCGCGTCGACGGGTTCGCGGAGTCGTTTCCATTGCCTTTTCGTGTTAGCGACGGTTCATTTATTTCTTAAGTCATCGTGATTATGTTCAAAGTTTCTCTCAATATTTCTCCGGACACTCTGAATGATCTCTAATATGTTTATATTATCTCTGCGAGTAATTTGCCTCGTCCTGAGACGCGAATTTGAAATGACAAGTGGAGCACTCACGTGTTGACAAGATTCGCATATTTTGCCCTTTCGTCGTAACTGTCGAATTTTAACAGATTGCAAGTGAAACTTTGTTTCGCAGCCGCTGCAATTTTCGGCAAGCGTTTTTAAGTGCGCCGGCGATTTGTTCAGCAATTTATTTTGCGAGGAACGAGAAAATTAAATTAAATCGCCAGTTGTATTATTTTCACATGATTCACACGCGATTCACCAAAATTAGGAAATCACGAAACTTAAGAAAATAACGAAATAATTAAAGCGAAGTAATTAAATGATATACGAGCATATTAATTATTTTTTTCCTTCCAAGATTGCGAAAGCGACGGAATTTGTTCATATCTGTTAGCAAAATATTTGATACTGAAACTTTTGAATTGTATTACACGCTTTGCAATACACACAATAATACTACAGTCATAACGTTCAAGCTCCGCACGTTAGCGCTGAGCCAAAACAATTTTTGAAATTAGGAAATCTATCAATCTCAGATCGTTCTCTGCGTTCATGTTTGCTTCTTGATACCGTCGATTAAAGCAATAAAAAAATTAACGCGCGATTAGCCGAATTCGATTGAAATTTGAAGTTTGCGATTTTACTTCACGAAATTTTACCCCCGGCTATTTTACTCGAGGGATTCGAAGCGATAGCGCGCTCCGTACGTTATCAAACGAACGTTCGAACACTTCCGCGAGCGATCACGTGTATTACACGCATGCACGTGTGACGCGGCACGGCAGAGTGATTAATATGTCTTGATTGTGTTGTGGAAGCGACAAGATGAAGAATCACTACAACGAGGAGTCCGTGGACGAGAATCCGGAGGTGAACAACGTCGGCGACCAGAGCACGTTGCGTAACTCGCAACACGTTGAAATCGTCGACCCAAGCGGTGAGTTTCGCACGAGTTTTGCCAGTCTACGAGATGCCTCGCGAGTCTATTGTTATAGAACATTATTGATGCGTGTAATCTACCTATCACCACTAGCATCATTAATCGCGATCGTTTGTTGACAGACCGATCGTCCGAGTTAATTGCTTTGTATTGAGAATAATAGATATAATGATTTGCTTTTATAAATGAAAACTAAATTTGCTTTTACCTTCTTCATTTTATTCTCTGTAACGCTGGAGTTTTGGGATACTCCGTATGTATAAGAGAGAAAGAGATTAGAGAAGCTGCATACTCGAGATATTAATTAAGATTTATTATAAATATTATAATTTTATTTTGAGATAAATATTAATATTTATTTTTGAAATTATTCAAAGTGGAAATTGAATACATTATATCATCAGTATTAAATACAGGCGAGATACAGATCCAATATCAAAAAACCAAAACCAAAAAACCAGATTTCGCATTTTAATACTGCTCCAGTACAAAGTCAATATTAAAACCACAACATTTTAATACTAATCTATTATTTGATAAAGAAGATATTGAGTGCCACACCGAGACAATATAACGCTGGTAAATTTAAGGTACCGTGCTCATTGAAATTTCCAAAATAGAATGTCAAATATTGATACCGAAACGGTGCAATGCTGATAAATTTAAAGTAATAATATTTTAAACTGATACTAACAAAAGAAGAGCGTCAAAGATTTAGTATGTATAGAAGGCAGTGTAAAGCTTCAGAAAATGATCAAAAGGAAGTATTTTTATATTAAAAAATATACCATGATTTACAAAATCATTTATATGCATCATCATCATTATTATCGTCATCACCATACAATTATGAAATTTGTATAAATAATGACGATAACAATCAAGAAAATCAATTATCTGACAATATCTGGGCTGAATACTAATAACGTGCATTACAATCGCGATCTTTTAACATAAAATAACATAGAATACTTTATGGACGTTAGTACCTGAATAAAATATTATGTCTTCGGAAGTTTTTTCGGAAGGTGAAATCCGAATTCGAAAGTTTGAAGACTTCTAAAATTTATGAGGAATTGGCTTACCTGAAAATATCTGAAATAAACTTGACGAAACTGAAATGTAACTTAACTTGTTTGTCTCTCTCTTTCTATTTTAAATATGTCTAAATGCAAAAGTCATATTATCCATTTGCAATCCTTATGCAAACATTATGAGCAAAAGATTGCGATAAAAATAATTTTATTATATAATTATCGGTTTTATTTTATATAATTTTTCTAACTTAATTTTATTCTCACACACTCTTATTTCTTGTTTAATGTTGAAAATAAACGTATAATAATATATATAATAGTTACATAGATTTAATTTTGGGAAATGTTTGAAGAATGCAAGTTTTGCATCTGAGTCATATATTATTATATTATTGTAGACATTTTTAAATTTGCAATAAACACGTTGTTGAATAGTTAATAATATTTCATGTTTGCGCTATTAGTTTGAATAATCTGAAATCTTGGGAAACGTTTAATTCGAAAGGCATTAATGACGCTTGTAGTGAAACTTGACGTATCTTGAATGATAGCTACGAGAAGTAAAGGGAGGGTGGTAGCAGTAATAAGTGCCGGTCGCGAAACGTAACTAATTCCGATTAATTATCACTATAGCCGCGTAAAAGTGATTTCCCTTTATGGCACTGAAAACGTGACAATTGACGCTGAGAAATGATGGCGTACTCGTTTCCCTTTATCATCACATCGTTTTTCGTCTCGCATTCGGATATATCGATAACTTCTTTATTTGCGTAATTTTCATTATTATGCATTTTTGACATTGTGACTCAAAATAGCCAACCGGAAAAAATCGTATGAAGAGGTTGATCGAAAAAATGGTAAAGACCGACCGGAAGTAACTAAAAGAATCCGTTTTTTCCTTTAATTCTTCAGTTCCTTTTTTTTCTTCGTCTGGCTAGTTTTCACGCTTATTCGCTGACAATTGCTCTTAACGAAAAAAATCCACGACCCTTGTCGCCAAACAATATGTCGCCGAATTCTATTCTTAGCGGGAAATTTGTGGCGATTTTCACTCATTGTACTTCACTACTTTAAACTTGGGTTGAGTCAGAAATAAAACTCCAAAACATGGTCTTACAAAACTGATCATCTTGAAAAATATGTTATTAGAAATCTCCCTCCTAAACATGTTTCAAATAAAAATGCTTGCGTTGAAGACAAAATCGGCCAGTGTGACAAAGAGGTTGTTTGCGAGTTTGTATGTGCTTTCTCTTTTTCAAGTAGCAGGCGATAAGATCTGTGAAGGTTGGCACCTCAAAGAGAACATTTTTACAAAATTGATATGGCATTTGATTGTCCACAATTTATCTATATTTGTTCATAAATAATCATTTTTTTCCATCTTGCAAAAAGAAATAAATAAAAACATTTTATTATTATTACTCCTATACATGTTTTTAATATGGATTCCGATTGTCCATCATTTGTTCATATTTGTCCATAAAAACGATTATTTATGAACAAATACGCAGAAATAATGGATAATCAGAATCTATATATGTATAATTTTAAAAAATACACAAAGATTTTGATAATAAAATTTTCTACTTTTAATTTTCTTGCACAAAAATGATTATTTATAAACAAATTGTGGATAATGCTATATTAATTTTGTAAAAATATGAATAAAAATTCACATTTGGGGGTGCCAATTTTACAGACCCAACAACTTCGATTATAATTTTTAATGTATAAAATATTTTGGCTAAATTTTGTCCACTTGAAAACTGAAGATATTTAGACTAGAAGCCAAGGGTCAAGAATAATTTCACCCTCACATTTCGAGTTTATCGCCAAAGGGAAGGAAATCGTTCGCCAATACACAAATTAACTGCGTGGAATAATTTTATAATGGAAAAACATTTTTCCGAGCCCTCTAAAATTCGAAATCTTTCCTATTCCTTTCAAAGTGATTCGCTAGCATGAGAAAGATTATAATGTCCATCTTTGTTTCATGTAGATCCACAGCCGTCGACCTCGCGTGGCATTACGCATCAGCAATCTCAGCAGCAACAGCCAATTCCTCCCATGGATCCTAACGTAAGGAGATATAGGACCGCCTTTACGAGAGAGCAACTCAATCGGTTAGAAAGAGAATTTGTCAGGGAGAACTATGTAAGCCGGCCAAGGAGATGTGAGTTAGCTGCGCAACTTAATTTACCAGAGTCTACGATAAAGGCAAGCGAATTAGAAAAAACTATAAATATTTTTGTAAAAGTCTCTCTAAAGAGGTATACTTCCATGAAGAATTTTCTTAATTATAAGCCACGCATTGAAGATTTCGCAGTTATAACATTTCTCCTTTGTTTTGTCGATGTATTTCATACATCGTATTTTACATTTTATATATTTTTAATGAAAAAACTTTAATTTGTTCTTTTTTTTGGTCGGAACATATTAAAAAATTCGGGTTTCAAATAATAACGGTAGATTATTACAAATAACGGGATTGTTAAAATCGTAAAACATTTTTGTATATTTATAATATACTTTTGTAATATATTAGAATATTTAAAAAATATAAAAAAGAATATTTAAATATATTATTAATATAAAGAAACGCGGGGAATTCCGATCGATACCGGTTTTTATTCATTTTAGTTTCTAAATGTTTGCTTTAGAAAATTAATATTAATTTATTAAAAACATTGAGAAAAAATTGCGTGTTGTTCGTGCAAAATAAATGACGATTTTATTAAATATTTGTACTTGTGAGTTAGCTTTTAGTCTTCGTTAAACGTCAAAAGAGGATTAGAAAAAAAAATATAATACTCAACTTTGGTCCCGTCTATCAAATAAACGCTTTAAGCGTTGTGATCAACCGCTATGAGTTGATCAGGAATGAGCAAACGTTTACTCGCGCGTGATTCGATAAACAATGACTTCATCTGTGGTTGGTGCAATAATATTTTCCATTAGCGCTTTCGTGTTTGATCGAGAAATTCGCAAGGGATTATTAAGAAAATTCCTCAATCATTTAGCGATTATTAATAGCAAGTAGACTTAAATAAAAGACGCACATTTTTTCTGTAGACATCTATCTTTTTGTTGCAATATCATAATTTTTTCCTTTCAATTTTTTCTCGCTTTATAGAAATGATTTAATATTATTCCGTATGTGTGTCTCGATTTAATTTCTCACGGCCGCGAGATCGCGTCCGCGAAGACAGGGGGGGCTTCTAAAGCCGGCCGGCTTAATAGATGCAATTAGTAGCGTTTTTGTTCGCGCGGGCCGCCAAGAGCTCCCGGTGGTGGTTTCTTGCCGCGGCCAGCTGCGGCCATATTTGATCGGCGATTATAGCCTCGAGAGCGATTCAACAGTCGCGATTCACGGCTTCTGATTCTCTCCTCTCGCGTGTGTCCCGCGGCAGTGCCGTAACGTTCGGTCCGCCGCGGCGGATCAGAATGAGGACTCGTCCACCTTGCGCGACGTTACGTCCTACGGCCGCATGTTAACGTTTCAAGCGGGGACCGTCGGTTTAGTCACGGCCCTGATCGAGGGGTGACCGGTCGGGCGAAAGTGTTAAACGGCTCAATTAGCGACTGCCTCGCGGCCCACCTCGGACTTTAATGGATCTCTTAATTTCTCGTCTCGCGGCAGCTCGCACTCGCCTCTCGGTTGGCGGTCGTAAAACGGCGGCCGGCGGCGGGGGTGAGACGGGAACGGCGGAGAGGTGTTAAACGACGGTAAACGTCCCGCACGAATTACCGGTATAATCGTTCGCCGCCTCCGAGAATTCCCTACATTCGTGAATGTACATACGCGTCCGCGGGCGTTTATCTGAAGACGTGCATCAGCTCTCGTTCCGTAAAACACCGGTAGTTCTCATATCGAACGGGAGGCGAAGACCCGTCGGATAAAGAGTCAAAGCGGGAAAGCAAAATCGATTATTTTTCTGCGAGTTCCATCGCACGTTCAATTCATCCGGAAGTCATCGAGCTCATCTGCCAGATAATGATGTTTATCTTTATTTTTGCCCAGTTTCTATATTCGTCGCAGTCTACATTATACATTGCTTACATACATTTATATAAAATTCCCTAATGTCCTGGTTAACTACTTGCTACTTTTAATCAGAAAAAAAAACAGCTTATTGTAATTACAATTTTTTTTTCGTTGCAGGTGTGGTTCCAAAATCGGCGCATGAAAGACAAACGCCAGCGTATGTCCATGACTTGGCCCTTTCACGTCGCCTATTCAGACCCGGCCCTCGCAGCAACCCTTTTAGCGGCCGCCGGCTCGCTGCCGCATATTCCGTACCCACCGATACCCACGACTTTGCCTGCTACAGCACACTTGGCCCCGTCAGCATCCCCTTTCTCGGCATATTACCGCTACCCACCCGGGTACCACACTTCTGGTGGACCAGTCCACGTGCTTCACCGACCACCACGTCCCAACCCATATCTACCGGGCCCGCTGATACCACATCCGTCGATGCCGACTATACACATGCTGGGAATGTCGCCAGGCCCTGCGACCTCCTTCAATCCCACCGCTCTCAACAATCCTTCGACGACGACGACTTCGAGTGTGACGTATCCTCGCCGCGAGGAACTCAGTCCTGGCAATTCAGACACCTCCTCCAGCGAGTGCGATCATGTGAGTTGCGTCAACGCCAATCAATTGCCGCACCTACACGCGCCGTCGCTTCACGCGGCTCCGCAGCCGGCGCACACGCACCACTCGCATTACCTGCCCCGCGTGAACGCACCTGCGACCGTGACGTCGGCGTCCCTGATGGCGCAGAGGGACAGACTCGCCATCAGCAGCGGTGGCGAGACGTCGCAGCAGGTGAGGCTGAACGGTATGAGCGTGCCGGTCGTAACGGTATTGCCCTTTGAGAATAACACGAGCGGCTCATACAACCACGTGACGGTCCCTCCGACATCGAGAGTCTCCACGTCGCCCTCGTCGTTGATCAAGCCTGACGAGCAGGAGCAGCAGCAACAGCAGCCGCAGCAGCCCAAGCTGTTCCAGCCGTACAAGAACGACCCCCCAGAAGACAAGACGGATCAGAACGGTACGATGTAGAATAACGATGTGTTATCGTTCTTGCGGCTGCGGCTATGACGGCTATCACTGTGATTGCGACGAATCGAACGATGCGATGAACGCTATCGTACAAGCGCGTCGTGTACGTATCTGTATATACATTGCGCGCTCCCCCTTCAATTATCCACCCCTGCCTTACGTTGTGCGTTACACAGCTTATTCTTTATGCGTATATTACGCACGCATGATCATGTACATACCTTTGTACATATAACACGCCCGAGATAGTTATTTTTTTATTCGTGAATATACTTTATTCAGCCCTCTTAATAACGGTTTAATATTTCTTGATAATCGGAGACGAATTAGGAATCTGGAGGATAATTAGGGAAGAGCGCGTTGCGCTAAGAGTAACCAACGTGACGGTCCACAGCGGGTTTCTGTTCTGAGATTTCACACTGTCTTCAAGTAGCACGTGTCTTAGACCTCTCTGACCGCGCGAACGATCTCGAATTTGCATGTCTGCGCAATCAAATTCTCGCGTCGTTGCTTGAAGTACCGTGATATGATGTAATACAGAGTGTATATACATGATACAGTCATTAATTAGGTTTCGGAAAAGATAGATTAATCTATCTATCAAAGAGCCATGTCAAAAGGACGCTGTCTTTTATTTATGTTCTTATGTTCTTTAGAACACTTTTATTAAATTTATTATATTGGATGAATGTACGTTTGCGGAAAGCATGTGCTGGATCAAAAATTTTTCACAGTAGTATTAGAACAAATAATAAGAAAAGAATTTAGACTTCAAAAAATGCAAAAAAAAAGAAGAAATTTGAAAAGAAGTTGCAAGAAAGAAAATGGAAAAAGAACAAATGAATATTTAATATAAATATGTATTTTGATATATTTATATGATAAGTCGCGAGCAAAATTTCATCTTTTTTAGATTTCTCTTGCTCAGTTGAACATATAAATAAGTGCATGTTCATAATATATGGTTTTATATACACTTTTATATATATTTACTTACAGCATATATGTACACGTTGACGTGAATATATCGTAAGTAAATATAATATAAAGCTTTTTATCATCAATTTCCATAGCTGACAATTTCTTCGAACATACGCTTAATGTTATTATATATTTGAACATATATTTATACATAATATTAATTTTTCTTTTCTTCCATTTGTTTTTTTTTTAGTATTATTAATATGTAAATATGTACAAAAGAATTTTTATCTTTTACGCGTATATTTCACGCGTATTTATATATGTAAATATATTTGTTTTTTAATCTTTTTTTTCTGTGTTTCGTATTGTGGTAGGAGGTATTCGTGAATGTCGACAATTAGACGTCGATACACATATGAGTGAGATTATGTTTTACAATTAGTATAATTTTTTTATACAATTCTTGCGTTTTTTCATTTTTTATACAATTTTATTTTATACTTTTTACGTATATTAATCTATTATTACATAAAATTTTATTATATAAAATTTATTATATAAACGAATTATGTCAAAGATTACTCTGATCTGGCAATTATCCTCTCTGAGAAACAAAGCGACGAACTTTCGACGAGCACTCTTTTCAACAGCGTACATTTTTCTGTTATTTGCCATGAAATACATAATAGTGTTGTTACCGATATCTTATTACTGCGCAACGAAATCTGCAAAAGAATGAATAACCCAAGGTGAAAGAGTTTTTAGGAACGTGACAAAATGAAACGATTTTATTAATTTTTGACTTATTTTCTTTTTTTTTACTTTTATACTTTTCGACTAGAAGGGCATACGTTCATGTAAGAAACCGTTATTATGATCGGCGAACGAGTTTTTAATGAATCATCGATGTAAGAAATGTTATGTAGTTGAAATTCGAATAAAGAAAAATGAAAATAATATGTGTTACTTAATTAAAGCCTTAAATCAACCCGTCATTTCCTCGTTCGCGAGATCTCATTAATTAAGAATCTTAAAATTGATATTGTTAACTGTATTCTGACACTAGCTTGCAATAGCTTGATATAACATATAATAAGATCGAAAACCCTAAAAAAAATCGCAATAAAATACGGCTCCATAATCCTATACGTAAATATAACTTATATCTTTTATTCTATCTTTGATAACTTCAGATAACTATCTGCTTTGATAAACACAGCTGTTGTTTATGAATTATTAATATAATTTATAATTTTGTTTTTTCTATCATTTCGAGTAAATTCTCTCCCAATTTCCATTTCCTTTCAAGTGACTAAATATACGCATGAAATATCTTCGGTGAATAACGAAACATTTCATTTATATAAATTGTAATCCCAATACGCTGAATTAATAGACATTTATAATTATTTCTTATATATTTTGATACTAATCAAAGTTCTTATTCCATTTATTTTAAGAATCTGTTATCGATTATACTTTACATAATTATTAGTTTTATTAATCGATAATTGAATATAAGTTTTAATTCGAATTTTAATATTATTAATATGTGACGAATGCTTCGCGACATGTACATATGTTTAAAGGAATTTCTTATACAGGACATGTTAAAGTTTCCTCAATTTATATGTCAATATATTAAGACACTTGCTATCAAAGTGACATTTCTAATTCGTCTTTTAGCCCGCCCTTCGTGGCGCTCAGCGATACATATTCAAGGGACATTAGTGTCGGGATAATTAAATTCTCCATACTCTTAGTACCGCGTCATCGGACAATTTGCAAAAACAACGCCACAACGGACTCGCCGCGTACGGGACAGTTCGCGTAAAACGGGAGACTCCGGGACGCCATTTTGCCGACAATAAAATATCCCGGATGCCCGGGGGCTGCCTCTTATCTTTCCTATTATCGATAGCTGGCCGTGGACCAATATGGCCACGGCAGCGGTTGCCATGACTACGTACGGTATCTCGCTTCGGGACGGGGGCCCCATCATCCGCGTTATTATCGCGCTTCGCCGTAAATAAGGAGGAGGTACTCTCCTTCAACTCCGGAGGAACGATTTCGGAGCACACGCCGCTCCTCTCTTCTTCTTTCTCTCTCTTTCTCTTTCTCTTTCTCTCTCTCTCTCTGTCTCTCTCTCTCGCGAAGAGTCGGCGGAGACGATTCCGTCTCGCGCCCGCACGACATCGCACGTTTATTCCAGGCTGTGCGAACACTGATCATGAACGGAGAGCTGCATTTTCGGGAGTAGAAACTTTTTTTATTTCTTTATGGCGGGAATTACTTCCATATGTATCATGTCTGGAGAGAAACGCGTCGATCAGCACGAAAGCGTAAAATATGTTAAAGCACAATGAGACCGTAATATGCGTTAAGAGACAATATACAATAAAACATGATACATCTGGAAATAATTCCGTCGTGCGGCGCGACTCTATTGCAGTCGGTGCGAAAGGAAGTTAGTACGGTCGGCGAATGCGGAATAAATGAATGTTCTCATGGGCGGCGAATGGCAAGTGGTCGATCAATGGTAGGAGCCCGGCGCTCGCGGATGTGGAAGGGCCGAGGAGCGATGATATCGCTGACGAGAGTCGCCGTATTGGCTGCCACCCAACGCAAGCAATTCGCTCGGTCGACGAACGATAAGCCCGCCATTGCGACCCCTTCAGCTCTCTCTCCCCCTTTCACGATTGTGTTACTCGGCCGAAGGACAGCCCCTTCGAGCCGTCCCGCGGCCGGTGAATTCATCCGAGATACAAGGGAGATAAGGCGACGCAGCGTAACGCGCACGTGACTCGCCGCGCCACGTCGAATCGACGCATCTTGCGATCGGCAAGACTACCGGGGTTGAATCTCTCTCCCCGTGTCCTTGACACCATATTTCGGCGTGTCCGAGGGATAATAGGGCTCGTCTGACGAGTCATCAATTGCCGAAATAGGAAAATTATTTATTCGCGCTACTGAAAATCGGAGAGAAAGGAGCCTCTTCTTCCTTTCCTTTTCTTACCGCGTTTTGATCGTTAAGGGTATCTTGCTATTCTATTGTAGAGAAAAGTGCGTAACTTGAACTGTAATTTCGTGTAACTGCTTTTAACCGTAGCTATTACAAGCTATTATTTATTAGAATGCATTGAAAAGATGTTCAAGGCTAGCCTTTTCCGTTATTACGGCTAAAAGGCGCAATTACATGTTGGAAGCTATTTTTCGTCATGAAAAATTGTTGCTAAAGTATTTCTTTTGTATCCTATTTCGAAAATGTGTCATCATTGTTCGGTCACTGCTGGACCACTGATTTCCTTTTCTTTCTTCCGAGAGAGAAAGAATAGTCGGAAGTAATGTGTCTTTGAATTGGGACATGAAAGTTTTACGTTATTCCCACTTTGTTTAAAAAGTTTTTGATCAAAAGATTAAAATATAGTAATGTGGAAACTATCTCTGCAGCGCTTAGCTTTCTTTGTATATCTTTCTTATCTCTTTAATTTTTCATTATGCTTACTGAAATCGAAAATCCATAAACAGAGAAATGAGAAAAAATCTTGAGATTTATTAAGATGAAATGGGTAGTCTAGATGAGTTTTTCAATCGTTTGTTATAATCTCGCCACACTTCGTCCAACTTCAATACAGTCAAAGCTTATTTGCGGATTATTCGCATTTTCAATATTCGGTAACATTTTAGCGGAACCTATTCCCGAATAAGAATTAGTTTAACCGTCATTAATAAATATTAACTTAAGTAATTTAATTACGGGACATTCAAACTAACAATCAGCAGAAGATTGTTGCAAACTTAATATTGCTAAAAAATCGCTATCGATCTCACTGTTAAAATATGTCATGCGAAATTTCGTGCGTCCCTAGTTTCTTCGGGAAAATTAATCAAGCATATAAAAAGTAATAAAACTTTCCAAATTCTTGTTACGTAAAGATGATTAGAAATGCAATTATAATATATGTTTGAGACGTTATGTGAATAATCTATGTTTACAAGATTGCTTGACAATCACATTTACAAAAAACATTTTTCAGAAGCAATTTCTAAAAAGATCTTTGTTAAAAATACTTTAAGAGAAACATGTATGTACATTAAAGTTGCTCTCTATCGTATTTTCGTAAACCTTCAGTTTTCCTTCTTTTAAGGGCATACACAAGTTGCATGGAAATTGTGCATGAAAACGATCGGGTAAAAATCAAAAAGTCTATAAGACGATCTCTTGAAATTCTCAAAAGCGAGCGAGGTCAGCGTGACACGTTCAGAACGATAATTTATTTGACTCGCCGAGAATTTACGACATCCGATATTGGATAATGAATCAGGTCTCCCTTGATGGAATTAACTTACCTATAGCCCGGCCCTCTTTGTACAGCATGCCCGTACCCCAGGCGTGACCTTTATTAGACCAAAGGAGGCAGGAAGGAAGGAAACGGCGCGCGCGAAGCTCGTCGGCTTGTTTTACGGGCGATGTGTTACATCTTTATGGGAGTCCCGTAGTCGCGGCTTTATTCCACGGCTTCCAGTCTTCATTCGCGAATAATTTCTCCTGGTGCGCGATAATCCTGATATGAACTAATCCCTCGGTTAATCATGGCAGCTTCTTCCCATTTTGAAGGTTTCCTGCAACGATTATTTCACAATATCGCACTTTAATTTAAATCTCTCAAACACATTGACATGACATTTTTGCACGTCTGCGAAACAAAGCCGTTCAAGTCTGAAATATCTTCCATCCGGAGATCTTGCAGGCGAAGAAATCTGGTCTTGAAACCTGAATCTCAAAACAAGACATTCGGCATCTGAGGTAGCTAGAATTCTAACGACCCTGAAGGCAGTTTAGAGAGCAGAAAATCATGAGTGATAAAGCGCACGTTATGCACTGCGTGTAAATTACCGGTATAAAGGCATAAATCTGCCGGATAGGATTTTTTGGGCGAAAATTTATAGCCGCGAAGACGGTTCGGACGGATCTCTCGGAATTTACGGCTATTTGCCATAAACTCCGTCAGCCAATCGCTTCTCCAAGGATGTGAATGAGCATAATATTTCAAAATATACGGTCCTCATGATTGCGGTAGGTATACTAACTCATCGTATCTCGTATATCGTGAAAAACATCATTACTAACTAATGATGGCAATCCAAGGTCGTCGTCCAATAAAATCGTTGAAGAGATTTTAGAATTTAGAATTATCTTGTTTCGAGATTTCCAAACGATTTTCTCGTCTCCGAGAGATTTCAGACTCAATCGGTCTTTGTTTCGATCACTTCGCAAAGGATGTATTATTCGACATGCTGCTCTAAAGGTCTATTGTAATTCTAGAACCGCATGTTTCGCATTTCAGGCCCTCTGATTTTCCGCGACGAAAACCATCAGGAGATCTCACCATGTAACGATGTTGTGCCCTAGTTTCCGCGAGAATACGAGACGCCGGGACCTGCAGGAATCGTCTGGGCGGAATCAATTTTCACGCGATCGTAGCTTTCGAACTTTTAATCGACCGTTTGATCTGCGACCGGGCAATATTTCCCTCATAAACGGCAAGCATGGCGAATTCGGGTAGGGCCCGCAATAAAGCGAGCGCCAATAAATAACGCGGTGGCGGCTGTAACGGGGTAGCAGGACGGGACAGGGGAACCATGGCCAATCGCCGCAACCCCCTCGATCCGTACCCCTCGTAGATCGCGTATCGAGAGCGGCCGATACGTCGATCGGCATTGTTGATCCGGCCGGGCGATTATCGCGAACGCGACGGACAACTGTGGGAAATTAATTCGAGAATCGTCACCGATGGGGGAACCGATCCGTTGCGTTTCATAATCGTTTTATAATAAATAATCCGAAATGAAAGCAGGTAACTACTTGTATCCGAAATTTCGGACATCCGGTGTTCCGTGGCCTTTTTCCGACCGAAAGTTGAATGAAAGGTACATGATTCGTTCCGTTTATTTTCTTCCTTTGACATTCCTTTCGGTTTTCAAATCCTTACCCATATCTACGCAACTAAATAAATCAAACCTTTTTGTTATGAGGAAAAAATAAAAAAGTAATCAAACTGTCGCATTTTTTACTAGATATTAATGTTAACGTGAGCATAAAATTTTCAAAAATTTAGGACTAATTGTCTGTCGAATGAGTTAGTAAAGAATGAAAGGTAAAAAATTTTTTTGTAGTTTGAAAAGATGTGCAGAGCTGGACCGTTGGCGGATCAACTTTCTTCCGATCCTTAGGATTGTTGATGGCATTCGTGCTGCAAAATTGTATTTTTTATCGCGATTATGAGACGGTCGGTCGTTAATTTGCGAGCAGTTTTAATAATGAGGTGCACTCGGGTGCGACATTTCAAACTCACCATTGACGAAATGACATAAGTATAGAATATAGTGATCGTAGAATTGAATACCCTATCTTTTTCATTAATGCACCACAGGGAGTCTCTTGCCAAAAGGCTCCCTGCCAAGGCTCAAGTCACAAATTAAAAGGTGTGATTTTTCTTTAGCCACAGACCCGTTATTATTCAAAATATTGCATTATGTTATGTCATATATACAATACCCACTTTTAAAAAAGAATTTCTCAAAATTTTGGCGCAGACATTCTGGCGTAAACATGTGCCTTCTTTCTTTTATCGATTCGACATGCTTGATTATCTTTTTTGAAGGAAGTGCGGACACAAATACTAAATTTCGGACGATATTTTAATAACTGTGTCCGATTTTTTACCAACGTTGGGCCTATCATAATCTAACTTCATCCGGGTTGCTTCTTAGTTGTAAGTTGTAGTTATAATAATAATAATAGCGACATTGACATTAAATATTGTAGTTATTAAAATAAATAGTTGAATTATATTTATATTTGTTATATTGAATTAACATTGGTTATAAATATTAAAATATTTATTACTAATATTAATTATGGCGTGCATTCCTGTACTCTTTCCTGTGTCGCAACGATGAATTCTATCGTTTCTCGCAATAGAACCATGAAGTTCATTAACTAGGCAGGCAGTATTGCAAATAGATCGTTAAGTGTTCGCCCCGTTGTACGAACCAGACTCAATGGTTTCGCAGATAAGATAAGAACGCGACAGATTGTATAACCTTGATCAGTAGATTGTCTTCGAGAAGATCGAAATTGAAACGCAACAAAAATCCATTTCGTAGATAAGAATGCGACTTATTACAATCTTTGAATTAAACCCCTTTATCACGTCTCAAAAAAATCTTCAGAAATTTTTTGAGACGTGATAAAGGGCTTTAATCCAAATTGAATAGATTCAATCGTCATTTTATTAATCTCGATCTTTTTCAGCTTTGTCTTCTCGACGACTTATTTTCTCGAGAGTCACGTTCATCTAAACATTTAATAATGAATTTAATAATGTACTTATTATTCTTATAATTTTTATTATTTAGTGGCCGACAATACGTGGCGTATAATTAATAAATAATTATTTCATGGATCTTACTAGTCGCTGTTTAAAAAAGATCAACCGCAAGGCATTGGCGGTAGAAAGAGGAGAGTTAGGATGAATTAACAATAAGGTTCTCCAAAATTTCATATTCTTTTAACATTATGAATCAGTCTTTTGTTCAAAGAAATTATTATGAGAAAGAAGTATTCAACATTCTTGTCAAAAATATTAGAAAGATTCCACTCAAATAAAATATTATTATATTGCATACTTAATTGATTTCATTTTTAATTTTATTTCTATAATTTATAGGAATTTTAAAACTTTCTTTGTTACCATCTATTTGTTCGTATAGATTATGAAAATCTGTTGCCATTATTGCAGGAAGTTTCCGAAAAACGTTGCGTTAGAGAATGATGATTTCGAAATGAACACAAACGGTGCGTCAGAAAGGGTTGCAACGTATGGGACAAATATATTTGTCGTAGTCCAAATTGGTGTTTTTCTTTCGTTTTTTCGGTTTCTCTGTGATTCGATACGGTGAATTTTAGGCGAAAGCATTCAGTGATTGCGCGGTTATCAAATTCAGGTCTTAAAAAAAAATCAAACTTATGAATGCTCTTCTCTCTTTCCATATTTTCCATTCATAACTACCTGCTCACAGGTCACAATAGAGTTTTATGACTAGGGTGTCTAGTTTGACTACAATATAACTCGTTAATATACATTTTCGCCGAAGCCCAAAATCCGCTTTGCCGATGGTCCTACCATGACTTTTTGCATCATATATGATGATATAGGTTTTCATCTTTACCCTTTATGGCGGTATTATATATTACAGTGACAATTTTCTTTTCCATTTTTTGTACCATTTTTTGTGTCACTTGTGTCAACTTTATGATTTCGATCGAATTCTTTGTAACTGTCAGAATATAATCACGAGAGTCTGCAAAATACTAACGTCTCTATATTGACCAGTTCGTATCGTATATTTAATAAACTTATTATTTGAAAATTTGTTCTTGAGAGAGAGAAACATTTAATTTGATACGATTTGATTAGGAATCCTATTTTCGTATGAATAACATAAAGTTGCTAGAAATATTGAATATTCTTTTACATACATTTAGAAAGTAGTAAAATCAATTTTACACTCTCTAAATCATCTAACGCACTTTTTGTGCTCGTAACAAGATCGGTCATGCGTCAAGGCAATATTCCAAAATTTACTCCTTGCACGTTTCGTTTCTGCCGGCAGAATTCTTCCTCTGCGAGGCAAGAATATACATGTCTGATACAATAGAAATTAAACGTGACTCACATAGAATTCTATATTATTTCGATTTAACTGCTCTTCGCATTTGATCGCCTTTTGAAATGTAAATGTGAACGTCCAAGAGTAGCATTGGACGTTCACACGTGTGCCGGAACGTGGACGAGCATCGACGACCGTTTGCGTTTGTTTCATCGCACCTTGATGAGTCGTTAAGCCGACGGCATTCATACGGAATTATCTCGTTTCATCGAGACCATCGATGGGAAACCGGTAAACGAGCTGGAGTTCCCCTCGCTCCCCCATAGTCGGGGCTGAATCACTCGTAGAGTTAATTGTTCTCACCGCACCCCATCCTTATCCCCGTTTGTGTGCACCCTCGCTCGTATTTATGTACATATGTATTCAAGACCTTAAATATTTGGTAAAGTTAAGTTCTTGTTTTTGTACACTAACCATACAAATATACATACATGTATGATTTCAAGAGCAATATTATCTTTGCAGATATTTAAAGCTCTCTTTAGTTTCGATATTTATATTCACATGTAGGTTTTGCACGAAAGCGCTATTATCTTTGCAAATATTTTTAAAGCTTTCACATCCAGCATATAAAAAATTAACTTCTTTAAAAGCGATTTAATTTACATTCGCTTAGTTACATTTCATTCACTGTAAATTCAGTAATTAAACGAAATTGAAAAGAAAGATTAATGCTGCAATTCTAAACAAAATCGTAAAACTCGTAACCTGTTTTCGTAAGATTCATAAGAACTTATGAGTAAATCTTCAATTCTATGCTTACTGTATGTCATACTCTTTGCTCTATGCTTTTTACGATCGCTTCGTAAGTTACGACTTTACGATTTTATGATTGATTTATAGATTTGCTTAGAATTGCAGTATTAAAGATTTAAAAAAAAGAAAAATAGTGCAGTAAATACCGTTTTTCTTTTGTCAGGAATATTCGTTTTTCCTTTGTCAAGAAGATCAAATTTTGAGAAAAACTAAATATACAGTTAAAAATATAGATTTGAGATCATGTTAAGGTGTTTCTTAATGTATTAAATGAAAAGATATATATTTCTTAATTATTATTGCTATCAGCGGAACGGATATATTACTCATCTTCCGAGCGCAAAATTACAGTTATATGTATTATGTGTTAAAAAAAAATGCTTTTGTTTCCGCTCTTAAAAAAGTCTTAGAAAAACCGGATGTATCGAAAATAGGCAACAAAGGAAGGATTTATTTAACACAGAAAGACGCTTTCTTCAGCTTTCTTCGCATGTACACGCGTACACGCGCGCCTGGAAAATTCACCGACGAGAGCCGGCGCGAACCGTTCCCATTACGCGAAATAAATGCGAGTTAATTAAAGGGAGGAAACAATTACTCGCGAATAAATCGCCGCCGTTAATTCGTTATAGCGCGGACAAGTTAAACTTCTCCTCTCGCCACCAATTCTCGCGCGCGCGCGAGCGCGCGCTCACGGGGGCTTTACGAGAAATAGGGATTTGCGAGACCGACGTCGACGTCGGGGCGCGTTCGCATAATTGGCTTTGAGCGTTGCCACCTGCGTCCTCCCAAAGTCGAAGCCGAACGGCTGGAGGCGGGGCGAAAAGACGAAATGGATCATTCGATTCGCTGAGATTGCTTTAAAATGTCTTCCTCTCTCCAGATATACTTAGCACTGTGTTTCCTGAATTAACGAGCTAGAGCATTTGAAATTTTGTACAAAATGTAATTGATAATATATGTATAATTTATAACGAAAAATTGCATTTGCAATTTGCACTTCTTAAATAATTTCCGATTTAAAAAGGCCTTACTTTTTAATTTCTAATAATCCATAATAACAAAATAATTTTTCAAACATTTCAAATAATAATAAAAAAATTTTTCTAACACAAAATTAAATTTTAAAAGTAAGAGATGTTAATAATTTTAATTTACACTATTTCGATGATTGAACCAAGTTTAATTCATCGATATTATTAACACATTGAAATAGTTTATCTAACGCAAAATTAAACTTTTTCTAGAAATAAGAAATGTTAATAATTTTAGTTTATATTATTTCGGTAATTGAGTCAAATTTAATTCATCGATATTATTACTGCATTAAAATGATATGTTTATCGTTACTTCTCTGAGTTGTGTCATTATCATGACTTTCTTAGAATAAAATGGTTAAATTTTACTCTCTCTCTCCCATCCCCATTGTGTAGATTTATTGAATTTCCATAAAATTTCGTGGAAACATCATACAGTGAGAAATATACGGAATGTCTGTTATTGTATTATACATCGATATTATTCCCTGATCTGCAATTACAAAAGAAATGTCCAATCGAGAGAATAGAAAATAATTAGATAGAAAAAGAGACTCAACTTTCGTTACGCGTAAAGAGACTCATAATACTTTCGAAGATCTTTTTTCTAATTTTCTCTTCTCGTCTGATTTTACAAATTCTCGCTTTCATAACGCTAATTGTATTGTCATAACTATCTGTAGGTATGTAGGCTGTAACATTTATAATTTACTTTCATGCCTCCCAAGATGCAGAAGAAAGTCTCGTTCTAATTTTATGACAATGCATTATTCTTAAAATTGTTCCTTAAATGTACTTTCTATTTGAAACGATTGAGGGAGTACATTGCACGCTACTCAGAAAAATATAATAGGAGCACCGTAAGAGAACTCGGTTTAAAAATTATTGACCGCCATATATTTTAGAATAAAAGAGAAAAATATCTTAGAATTTCACAAAGGTAAAATAAAAGAAAAGGATCACACACACACTAATAGCAATGATACCTGAGAAGCGCTTTTATTTCCTTTTAAAAAAGCAAACTCAATTTTTGTCATATCCTTCTCATAAGAAAATGTCAATACAAAATCCAAATTGTAATTACATAAAAAGAAAAAAATTTATTATCTTTTAAATTCTTAAAATTGTCGACTTTTTATTCTTAATTTTTTAATCTTTTGATTAAATGTATATAAGTAAACAGCGACTAAATGCGAAAAAAAACAGGATGAGTGAATGAAAAATATATTTCTCGAGTATTTCGATCTCACAACAATTTTGGTTATATTTAAGAAGGAAATCCGAGCACAGAAAAAAGAAACGCGTGTTCGGTGCCCCGGTAATGCAGCGTCAGTAACTGCAGCGGGATTTCACGCTGCTCCCGTGCAGCGAGCATATGTGAATGTGAACCCCCTGCGAGGAGGTGTCGGCCCCCTCGATGTCGCCACCCGCGGACACGAGTCTAGCCGGATCTCGTGCGGACCGTTTTGTTATTGGAATTTGATGATCCGCCGTCCCCGTGGGGCCTCGCTACATAAATATTTGCGCGGTAAATCCCTCCGCCGATCCACTTGCCTTCTCTCGTCGTCCCTTGTTCTAACTACCGTCCCTCCCTTCCCTCGCACCCTTTCATTTTAGTACGCGGTTCTCTCGGCCACTCGGCACACTTTATGATCCGCGTTTTAGCAGTGTCCGGGTCCCGCGTTAACGATTCCCCGACGATGATTCTCCTGTCTGTTCGTGCGGACGAATGCAAGTTTTTTCCTTTCAGGGATAGATTGTCCGACTTGAAATCAATTTTCTCTTACCAAGATCTACCTGAGATATGATAATATCGAATTTAGAAATTTTTATATATGATTTTCCCCCACAAAATATCCATTTCGAGGAATAGAGTCGTGCTATTAATTCGCTTAAGGCGTAATCCGCGTAAATTGATTCGCGCAGCCGCGTGATGACTCTTGTCTACAAGTTACTCGGCGCTAAATCCACGATTAAACTGAAGATCGGGGAAGGGATTGCTGAAACGTCTGTTCGGATACTAAGCTGACTATCATATCGCTTTAATGACGCAAGGATTTTGCAACCCCTCGATTCGCACTCTCTTATTTACTGAATGACAGCAGGTGGAGATTACCCTTTCTTTCAGTGATTCAATCCCGTAGGGGAGAACCGCGCCCTGCAAAATAATAAGCATCGTTGCGTCGCGTATAACAGCGTTACGGTGACAATCGCGATGATCCCTGCGAGCAACTACCAAGTGCCCAATTTATCGCTCTAGCGGGGCAAATTTGTCACGTTGAAAGTTGCTTTTCACGAGCGCTCCTCCGAGTCTCTCCGAACGCGTGCTTAAATAATTAGATAGTAGTGCGACTCGTAAAAGAGATATCGAACAACGTAAAGATCCACACAAAAAAACATTTAAGAGATATCTTAGCATATTCTATATCTTTTCGAGAGTTATATTTCCATACGGAATCATCCCCTTTCCAGTTACACTGCCGTTTCGGAAAAAACGTGTATTATTCATCTAATTTACTGGAACGATATGATTCCTCATAAAAAGATAGATTTCGAAGTTATGTGAAATAAATCAAGATATTTCTTAATTTATTAAGTTAAAAATATATATTTTTCATTATTATTTAAATTAATATATTTAATGAATTAATTTCAAATTAAGATGTCTCTTAATTTATTTAATAAAAAAATATTTTTGAATTACTTTTTTATGTAAATTAATTTAATTTATTTGTAATAGATTTGAAATCATGTTAAGGTGATTCTTAATGTATTGAATGAAAAGATATATATTTCTTAATTATTATTGCTATCAGCGGAACGGATATATTACTCATCTTCCGAGCGCAAAAAAAGTTCAGAGCATATGTCGGTCGAGGCTGCAAATCCTCTATCATAATCCGATAGTAAGCGACATCGGGGACCGTCGATGAGACGGTGTAGTTGTTCCACATGATGCAGAATCCGTCGTCGGATGATTAATCGTTTCGGCGCCTCTAAGCCTCTCGCGCGTCGCCTAATCCCTCGCTCTCTCCCTTTTCTTTCGCGGTCCCGAAAGGATACTGTTTTTATAAAAAAAAAAAAAAAAGAATCCCAAATCGTTCTCCCGTCGCGCAATTCGCGCGCCCGGCGGAAGCGGACGTAACGATGCTTTATGAATTCCGCGGCAAATTTATTGCGAGACACGAGCCGCGAAATGTTACCCCCGCATTCGTCGCGTATCTCCCGTTTTAATCAACGCGGATTGTCTTCGCTGCGACCGCGCGAGCGGCGCCGCGGCGGGACGAGAACTGAATTCTTGAATGACTAATGTCCGCTTTTCTACCCATGTAGATTAACTTTAATCTCGGTTTAACTTACTTTCTATCGTTTTCTAATTCTTGCACTGCCGTTTCGAAAAAAACATGTATTATTGATTTAGTTTATTGGAAAAGTAGGAGTCCTCATAAAAAAGATAATTTCGAAGTGATATGAAATAAATCAAGATATTTCTTAATTTAAAAGAAAAGAATTAGAAAGCAATATTTCTTAATTTAAAAGAAAAGAAGTAGAAAGCAATGCGGCGTGATTTTTCCCGTTAGCAAATGCTTTCGCTTTCTTTTTCCTCGGAGAAAAGCTAGATAACAATAATTTAACGTATATGTAATAATCAGGATATTTTGCAGCGGATTTCTATGTAAGAAATGATATGATAAAGAATATATATTATGACTTCTATCTTTTCTCTCCCCTTCAATCTGCTCCCGTAAGAAAAGATATAATGAAGAATATATCGTGCCTGCTTGTGGAAATGGAAGGGATTGACCTGTTTCGCATCCGCAAATTTTTTCGACTCGGAGAATTGCCGGGATTTCCCTATTCTGCTTTAAAATCGGCACGAGACGCTCCAGGCGGATGACCGGATAAATTATGTTGGAAGTGGAACTCGCAAATTCTTTCTTATTCCGGCTTAATCCGGAAGAACGACCGTAGTAAAACGGATCAAAGGGGGATCATGCACGGGAACTCGGCGAGCATTCCCTGTCCACCCCGGCTCACTCTCCGAACGCTCGTTTCGACTCGTTTCGCCACCGTACCTTCGACCGACTAACCTTTGACCCTCGCAGTCAAGATTAGAAGGGGTGGAAGAGATGGGGGAAAGGGAGGAACGGAGAAAGAGAGAGAGAGAGAGAGAAATGGACAGAGAGGGAGAGTGTTGCGTGGCGAAACGATTGCTTTTCCGCTCGCCGGATTTTTATCGAGTTATCGAAACTCCATCGACACACCGAGACAAATTTCATTTCGCGCCGGCAAGCTCGTTGGCGCATCCGTGGAATCGAGCCGGCTGTTAATATTAGATCCCTGAGCGGAATTTTTGCACTACGGTCTACGATACATAGAACTTACGCGTCTCTCTTGCTTCTTTTACGATCAATCGATAAACGACGACGACGACGGCGACGATTATCAGGCCCATATGTTTTAGTTTCAATTCTTTTTATATATATATATATAT